>JAKCPI010011707.1:0-11514 GCA_023213315.1 Euborellia annulipes | reverse complement strand
CCGTCCTGTGGAAGGGACGTAAAAGAGGAGGCCTTTCTCTAAGTGATGCATTCTTCAAAAGGAGTAGGTGCTGAACGAGTCCCTCCTCAAACTAGGGAATAAATAAGAAATAATAAGTTAGTTCACTAGCTAGAAACGAACACAGGATGAGGAGTTAGTGATAGGAAATGATGTAACTTCAGGGGGTGCCGGTAAGATGGCTACGGCCAGAGGCCAGTTGGGTTTGAGTGTGTGTCTTCGTGCAAGGAAGCACCTCCCGGGATAATAAACAGGGATCCTGATAAATTTCAAATAATAATAATTAATATCTTATAACCAAGTATTTAAATTAATAAATACTTGGTTATATGTTTTTCATAATTACTTCATGGACCAACACATGATTTATATAATTCTTTATTAATATCTTATTTCAATTGAATAAATCTCAAAAATTATTTTAAACTAAATGAAGAGGCTCATGGAGGTAATCGGATAAGATACGGATTACGAATCTAGAGTTGCTAAACAACTAGAGTCCAAATCCCATTTGCCATGAAAATTTTCAAAAACAGAGTCTGTAATTGGAGTTATTCTCTGTTAATTGGATGGACAAATTAAAAAAAATAAATAAAATAAAATAAATTATAATGTTAGACAGGAAGCGAGGAGATGAGAGGAATGAATGAAAAATTTATTTGTTCTGAGAACGTTGTTCTCTTTGAACACTTTACAATAATTTAAATATTATAAAATACAATGCTTGCTCTTTTTTTAAATGCTTTTATTTAACTTACTCTTTCAAGGTCACCAACTTTATGGCTTTGGTAAGGACACTTCCCGATGAGCTAGAGGTGTGAAATTTGATATTTAAGAGTCATTTTTGATGACGCAAATTGTGAGTTTGGTTTTACCAAAATGGACCAAACTAATGTGGTACTTTATTTAAAACCACTTCGTGAATTAATGTAATTTCAAAAGACTTCCCGATGGGCTAGAGGTGTGAAATGTAATACTTAAGAGTCATTTTTGATGACGCCACTATATGGTGGTTTTGATCAAAATAGAGCCAAACTAATGTGGTACTTTATTTGAAACCCTTCGCGAATTAATGTAATTTCAAAAGACTTCCCGATGGGCTAGAGGTTTGAAATGTAATACCCAAGAGTCATTTTGATGACGCCACTATATGGTGGTTTTGATCGAAATAGACCAAACTAATATGGTACTTTCATTTGAAACCCTTCGCGAATTAATGTAATTTCAAAAGACTTCCCGATGGGCTAGGGTGTGAAATGTAATACTTAAGAGTCATTTTTGATGACGCCACTATATAGTGGTTTTGATCAAAATAGACCAAACTAATGTGGTACTTTATTTGAAACCCTTCGCGAATTAATGTAATTTCAAAAAGACTTCCCGATGGGCTAGAGGTGTGAAATGTAATACTTAAGAGTCATTTTTGATGACGCCACTATATGGTGGTTTTGATCCAAATAGACCAAACTAATGTGGTACTTTATTTGAAACCCTTCGCGAATTAATGTAATTTCAAAAGACTTCCCGATGGGCTAGAGGTTTGAAATGTAATACTTAAGAGTCATTTTTGTGGCTCCACTATCTGGTGGTTTTGATCAAAATAGACCAAACTAATGTGGTACTTTATTTGAAGCCTCACGCAAATAAGGCCCTATTAACTATAGTTTTGAATTTTGATATTTACGAGTCATTTTTTATGATAATGAATAATTTTTCAATTGAACCAAATCAATACAGGCCAAACTAATGTGGTACTTTATCATATTGATGATTTTTGATAAGACTAAAGGATAAAAAGCCCAAAATAAAAATAAAATAAAAAAAAAGATTTTTAAAAAAATGCTTTATTTAAATTGAACTAAAAAAGAGAGAAATAAGAAAGAAATAATTTAATTGTTCTTGTTAAAATTTTTTTAATATTTATGACTTAAAATAAAAGCGTGGGGCGCGAGCCTCGGAATCACTTCGAAGCGCCCCACGCTTTTTTTTTAAGTCAAATATTAAAAAATTTTAACAAGAACAATTAAATTATTTCTTTCTTATTTCTCTCTTTTTAGTTCAATTTAAATAAAGCATTTTTAAAAAAGCTTTTTTTATTTTATTTTAATTTTTACACTAATACACAATTCTCATACAGCAATGCACCACCAATAAATAATTAACTAAAACAACAAAGGAAGAGAGAGGAAGAGAGGATGTCAGCCAAAAGGAGAGCTTCCTATCGAATAAAAATCTCCACTCAGAAGACGTTTCGGGTTTAATTAAATAAATCCATAATCAGTTCTTAAGAGCTGAAAAATTTTATATACATTTAAGACTTGGCCGTGTTGACTGATGAGCATCTGACATCTGATATGCAAAATTTTGTATTTTTTATATAATTTTGTATATGTTTATATATAACAACTCTATCTGCATCTCAATGGTGTGCACCTTGAGTTGCCAATAATGTAAGATCTGATGTTTTTTATAATTTAAGAAATATTTTATGTTATTGTATTACACATATTATCTATGCTCATTTCAGCTCTTAAAAAACTGATGATGGATTTATCTAATTAAACCCGAAACGTCTTCTTAGTGGAGATTTTTATTCGATAGAGGCTCTCCTTTGGCTGACATCCTCTTCCTGTCTACCATTCTAATCGTTGAACAGCTACTTCTCTTATCAACATAAAATAAATTATTTTAAAAAAATAGTAGACAAAATATATAAGCTAATGTGTCCAGCACATAATCGATTGACAAGTCAGAAGCTAAAAGGTAGGCAACCCATTTTTGCTAACTATATTTTACTCAAATTTTTCTAATAATTAGTATTGTTTACCAAATGCATCACCATTTTTAAGTAAATATTCACTTTTTTCTAACACTCACACTTTTTCTCATTCACACTCAACACTCACACACACATTCACACAGTCTTTTCGGCAACTTAGGCCATTTAAGACTTGACGATATCCGTTATTGATTAATATACATATTAGGGGTCCAGGCATTCTTATTTAAGTCATTTGGTATCCAAATGGCTTAAATAAAATCATCTGACTGCCTGGGGTCCGAACCCGCGACTTTTGGTATACGAGGTTAGCACGCACACACACCAAGCCCTGAGGGCTAAATATTCACTTAATAACAGACAATTATTTAATATTCATTAATATTTATATCCAGAGAGGTGCTTATCCGGTATATTCAATTTAATTTTAATATCTAAATGGAAATATCAGGATAATTCTCAGTGTGATGTTTTTTTTTTTTATTAAAATTTTTTTTTAATAAAAGCAAATTTAATATTATTAAATAATTTGGAATAGATTATTCTCATATTCCGTCAGCAGGTGTTTTTTTTAGTATCTAATCTTTAAAAGTCATTTATATATACGTATATATACAATTTCTTTTTTTTTTGAAGATGAAATCTTGATTAAAAATTTGAAAAGGAACCGATCGATTACATATAATATAATAAAAAGAAGACTTTTCTTTTTTTGATTGGAAAAGCTGAGAATTAAACGAAGTCCCTGTGAGGTCAATTGGCTGGAATTATCTAGCAGCCTTCTTTCATCTTATTCGACATATGACGTCCCCAAAAAGCGAGGTGTGTAACTCATAAGGCCGAGAAAAAAAGAAATTCAAGGATGGGGAGGAGGGGACAGTAAGCCAGTAAGCCGGTAAGCTGTCAAGAAAAGGTTTCCGAAGATGAAGATGATCGGCAGCGCGCGGATTCATTTGATACTCAATCCATCCCCAGCCACAAATGTAGCCCAATTTCAATCTATATGGTGTTCTTAAGCCCGTCATTCTATTGTGCCAACTTATCCCCGTCCATTAACACTTCAAAAAGTTGGATCATCTCTTCTTCATCTTTAATGTTACCTGGAAATTTATTTCCTATCCTATTTTATTTATAGGCTACTAATCTCCCATCTCAAAAAAAAGAGAATATTCCGGAATAAAAAGATATTTTTATTTATCCTATCATACATATGATAACGTATTGTAATCAAAATCGGAATAGAATTCACATTTTCTTTTTTTTTTCTTTTTCTTGAGGAATCAAAGTCTTCACACTTGGATTCGTTGTCAACATCTATCAAAAATCAAAATCCTTATTTTATTCCGTCATATTTATTATTTATAGACGTATATGAATGCCGTTGAAATACATTTTCAAGAAGAAAATCCATACATCTATAATTCATAAATAAATTACAAATTACAACTGCAAAAATTTAATTTATCCAATAGAATACATAAATATTAAATCTTTTTAATAAAATGAAGAGGTGGACCTTCTAAGAATATTGGTTGCATATGTTCAAGCCGTTAATCTGATCCTCTGTACTATTTATTCTAAGAGAAGAATCCTCTGTAATTTCCCATTGAGCCCGAGCTTTGAAATTACATATCTTTTTTTTTCACCATCTCCCTCTCGGCTATTGAGGCCATATAGGGGGTTAACATTTTAATATTTACTAGCCGCGGCGCCCCCATGGGCCCCCCTCCAGCTGGCTCGGGCCCGCCTGCAGCCGACCCTCGCCTTTTCTTAAATATTATTATTAATATTATTATTATTTTTTTTTTAATAAAACCCTTTTCGACTACTGAGGCCATTTAGGGTATGACCTTAATAAATATATTTTTATATTACATTATACCGGTGGCTACCGGGGGCACGTTCCTTTTCTTATTATGAAAAAAGATTATCATTACCTTGATCATTACTATATTTCAATTCAGTGACGGCTTGAGGATTTGTTTACATTCATGGAATACATAAATGCAAAGAATACTTAAATATTTCTCTATACATTTCCTTTGGGAGAAATCGTAACTTTAAGAATTAATAACTCAAAAAGTTATGGGAATTCCGGGATGAAAATAATTTTCCTGTAATCCCTAGAAGGTCCTCATTATGAATATGGAATCTTTAGGAATATGGAATCGAAATTCCGACGGGAAGTTGTCCAAATAGAACGTGACAGACAGACGGACAAACAACGTGACAGATCGACGGACATTAGCGAATTATATATATAGATTGGTACCGATGGCTACCGGTGGACCTCTCACATGCAGATTCCTTGGGGTCACCAATTCGAGGTTTTGCCGCCCTTGGCATTGCTTAACTACTACGATTGTGACTGTTCCCAGACCCCTGTGCATATAATACGCATATCTTTAAATACGGGTTTTCAAAAATAAAGTTTAATAAAATTATAAGTTCCCTCTGTCCGGTGCAACTTGTACTCTTTAATGGTCTTATATAAAGTTTTTTCATAGTGAATCGTGTGCGATTTTTGAATAATTAAATTAATTCACTGCCCGAAGGAGATTAGATAGTCGGGCAAAACAAAACAAATTCACTGAGTCACTGATAATAAGCTTATACAATAAGTTACAATTATTATACGATTATACTTTGTAAAATTCTCAGGTAATTAATTTATAATAAAAATTTTTGTAAACAATTTTAGAAAAAAAAATTTCAGATAATTTTAAATAAAAGCGCCTTGTAGGTATACCGAACGGATCCCAGGCAGTCCGATGATTTTATTTAAGCTATTTGGATATCAGGTGGCTTAAATAGAAATGCCTGGACCCCCAATAGATATATTCATTAACAACGGTTATCGTCTAAAGTCTTAAATGGCCTAAGTTGCCGAAAAGACTGTGTGAATGTGTGTATGAGTGTGAGTGTGAGTATTTAGATAAAAAAATTAGGGTCCGACCGAAACAAGATTTTCAGCCGAAACCGAAACCGAATATTCGGCCTCAATCTTAGTTTCGGCCGAAACCGTAACCGAAACCGAAACTTGCATTTCCTATAAATTTTTTTTTTATTTTACCTTTTTTTTTTGAATTTTTTCCCTCCCGTGAAAATCATTTTACCTTTTTTTAGGGAGACTAAATTTTTTCTCCCTCAAGTGCAAATTATTTGACCTTTTTTTTTTTGCATGCGAGCGAGTCTCATCCCATTTTTCAGACTCTGGTTTCGGCCGGCCGAAAGGTTCGGCTACTTTTTGGCCGAAACCGAAACTACGGCCGAAACCATGATTTTTGGCCGAAACTGGCCGAAACCGTAACCGAAACCGAATATTCGGTCGGTTCCTAAAAAAAAATAAATAAAACGTTTAAAAGTTTTTTATTATGTTGGCTATTTATTTAAAAAAAATTTTAAGAGCTTTTGTGGCATCAGAGGCCATTATCTCAATGATTGATAGCTTGGATCGGGAAGCGAACTCTGATTCCTAATACAGTAAGCGCCTGGAGTGTCTGTTAGAGAGCTTAAGCAAACAAAAAAGCCTAGTCGTCGAAAGTGTTGTCTTAAAAAAAGCTTCAGTTGCATTATCTCAAAAGCAAATCTCCACTCTCGAGCACATCAGGTACTTGTGGCGCCGACTGTACTCTTTGCTCAGCGGCAGGCCAGTTGGATGAGCAAATAGAACCGGGGGGGAGGTTTGTCACTTAATATATTAACGAAAAATCTATATTTTATCAAACTTTTTTTATAGTCTATCGATTGCTCTTTTTTTTTTTTAATTTAGTCAAAAACCCATCCACTCAACTACTTCGCCCCACTAGATGGCGAATATCCATTGTTCCTATTGTTTTTATTAATTATCTAGAATCTAAGAGCGGGTGAACCTTAATCTAACAAGTGGTCGTGGTGTGCAATACAGCCAATGGCTTAAAGGCTATCGGCGATAATTGAATTCTCTCTTTCCACATTTCCATTTTTTTTTCTCTCTCTCTTCTCTTTCTCTCCCATTCTATTCGCTTATGTATCCTGTATGATTATTATTATTTTTTTTTTGTCCCAATTTTTTATTTTATTTTTCTCAATTCCCAACCAAATCATAATTTTCATGTCTTTAAAAAATATAACCCTTGGCTCGGGGCCATTTGGATTCGGTTTATTTGTCTAATTTATTATTCCTTTTTTGAATGATATATAATATCAATAGGATTTGAAAAAAAAATAAAAATTATGTACCCTATTATTTAAATAGTCAAATAAAAAATATTTTTAATCAACTAGTGTAATTTGTATTATCTAAGAATTTACTTGGGTGAATTTTTACTTCCTTCCATTAATCTAATTATCACTAGCCCCGGCACCCGCCTTCGGAGGGCTTCGCGCCTAGCCAGGGAGCTTCGCTCCCTCGACCTCCCAACAGTTGGCTCGGGTCCGCCTGAGGGGGACCCTCGCCTTTTATTAATTATTGCAAGAAAATTATTATTAATATTGCAAACCTGCTTGAGGGTTTGTTTACGTTCATAGAATACATAAATATTATATTTCTTAATACATTTCCTATGGAAGAAATCGTAACTTTAGGAATTGAAGGGCTTAGTGGAAGATAGTCATAAGCCACAAAACATTAGTGTAGAGATATTGGAATTCAGAACCCTAGTACATATATTTTGCCTGAACTCTTCATAACGTCCTCTATAAGACTGCAAAATTTCGTTTCAAAATTTCAATGTGAAGTTGGTCAAACAGAGTGTGACAGACGGACATTAGCGAATTATAAAAATAGACCCCCCCCTGGACCCCCTACTCGCCTTCCGCGAGCAAATGCATCAGATTTATTCTTGCTCACCGTTTGGAAAGTTTTAAATTTCCCTCCATGACTACACTTCCTATAAATCTGGCCAATCAGCGAGAGAACAGGCACATACACACAGGGACAGGAAGTCACTGGATAGTGCTTTATATATAGTAATGATAATTAATATAGTTTGAGAAAGATGATAGTTCGCCGACCACTCAGAGCGCCTCTTTGTTATATTATTTCATGAAAGTTATCTCGATTATAATTAAATAAAAATTAGAAAGATTTGAGAGAAAAATATTCATAAAAGGTTTCAATCTCGAATGACAGCAAGTAAATGATTCATTTATACATTCATTCATTCAAATCACACATTGGAAATACAAAATCACCTTGTTAAAGAAATATTGAGTTAGCCAATTTCGTCATTGATTTCCATTGAATGTTTCAATTAAGGCATAATTGAAATAAATAACATTCCATAAAAGTTACACTAGTGTAACTGGAATTTTTTTTTTTTCAATTTAATGGTAAAAAAATGTGATTAAATCTAAATTGAATGTTAACTAAATGTACAAAAATAGCTAGAGAGCTAGTTTTACCTTAATTTAAAGTTTTATATAATAATACTAGGGTATATACACCCCAATGTGAAAAGCAAAATCTCTAAATAGGCTAATAAGAAAATGAATTGTGTATCAACTTTTCAAATTTACCAACCTGCAACTGAAAATGTCTCCAATACCCTCAATCTAATTTTAACGATTCCGACATACAAGAAAAATTTAGCACAGAATTTTGGAGAAATAGTATTATTCCTAATTAAAAAAGTTTTGCAGTCTCTTATTGGTCCTTCAGTCATATTCATCTTCTCAATTTCAAAACGTATTATCCAATTAAAGAAATTTTTTAACACTTTTGCCCTGAAGATGGGCGACTTTTAGTCCCTGAAACGTCAACAAGAGAAATTAAAATAATTCGTGCTGATAACAAGTCTTTATTTTTATTTCATCTTCTATAAATATATTGACGCCCTCGTGCTTGATGTAGGAGTTAGCATGCTAACCTTCTAGTCCGAGGGCCGCGGGTTCGGATCCCAGGCAGTCCGATGATTTTATTTAAACCATTTGGATACCAAATGGCGTAAATAAGAATGCCTAGAACAAAAAACATTATATGGTTTTATGAAAACACGATGCAAGTGAAACTTTTTTCGGATCGTAGGCGTTTAAGTGAAAATTTTCAAAAAATTATTCAATTAAGGGTATTAAAATAGCGTTTTTAATCTTAACTTAATAATTGGAAAAAGGGAATTCAATAGACACATGTTAAAAACTGAGAACAATATTTATTTAGTAATAGAAGATTTGAATCATTTTAAATTATTTTAAAAATTATATTTTATCAATTTAAAAATTGAATAATTAAATCTCACAATTATTTTTTATAATTCGTCATATATATTAAATTTCAACTTTCCTATTTTTGTCGTCATGGCTTGTAACGTCATGGCTCGCAGCGTCACGGCCTTTGACGTCACGGCTTGTAACGCGACATGCTGATAGAAGAGCGAAAAAATTAGAGGCCATCAAATAAAAGTTGCACTTTGTTAAGTACATGTTATTAATAATATATTCATAGTGCATTTCTATATTAATTGTACTCACTGACACATGCGTGGTAAAGTCTATCTGTCTGATATAAAACTAGACACATCACTCTATATTCTTTTTCTTTCACGCATCACTCAACATATAAATATAAATATATATATATCTACCCAACAACGACGTATTATTATTATTATTATATGAACCCTAAATATATATCCTACATGGTGGCAGCGGTGTGAAGCTGTTGGGTGTTTTTGTGTTCGGTTTATTTTACTATTTTTCTGAAGAAAGAAGAAGTGAAGATGGCTGACACAGTTTTGGCGTCGACACATATGTTGAAGCCTATGGATTTTAAGGGAAATCTTCCTGTTGAGTGGGATAAATATAAGAAGAGATTTCACCTTTATATAGAAGCCTATTGTTCCGAAAAAATAACCGAAACTAAAAAAGTGGCGATTCTTCTACATTCGTTAGGAGACGAAGGTTTGGACATTTTCGACTCGTTTGAATTAAAAGAAGAGGAACGCAAAGTTTTGAAAACTGTCATCAATTGTTTCGATACTTATTTTTTGCCGTCGAAGAATGTCACTTATGAGCGGTATGTGTTTTTCAATAGAAAACAGAAGACTGAAGAGTCATTTGAGCAGTACATGGCTACTTTGAAAAATTTAAGCCAGTCTTGTGAATTTGGCACTATACGCGAAAGTCTAGTAAAGGACATCTTTATTAGCGGTATTTTCGACAACGAGTTAAAAGAAGCCCTTTTGAAGATGAAGGATTTGGATATAACCAAAACGCTAAATGTATGCAGGGGTAGATGTGCCGCTAATCAACAAGCAAAGGTTCTGAAGACGGAATCGAATTCGGCTGTCGATGTGCTGAAAAAGAAAGGCGTTAGTAATAAAAAGTGTACCAGGTCGACTCCCGAGGCTCATCGAGGTCCCTCTGAAAATAAAAAGGCGGTCCCTAAATGCAGCAAGTGCGGATACAACCACAAGTATAAACAATGTTTTGCTTTTGGAAAGAAGTGCTCTTCGTGTAATCAGATGAACCACTTCGCCAAGGTCTGCAGAAATAAGAAGGTCCGAGACATTGATCGTCGGGCGGACGACGAGTCGTCGAGTGAAGTTGAGGACGAGGTTTTTATCGACACCCTGGATGAGAACGAGCGGAGCCTGAAATGGAATATTAATTTGAGTATAAATAATAAAATGTTTATGTTTAAGATAGATTCTGGTGCAGATTGTAATGTTTTGTCTTATAAAAATTTTATTGAATCGGGTTTAGATAAATCATTAATTAAAAAAACGTCTGTTAGTATTTCTTCTTATTCCAATGATAAAATTTCAATACTTGGTTACGTATATGGGTGATTCTTTTACAAACCGAACACTTTCTGACCGACATGTTTTTGATTTGGATGAAATTTTTTTTACGGGTTCTATATCGAAAAAAAGATAGCCATCCGCGAGGATTTTCTTTTTTCTTAAATATTTTGGGAAATATCGAGGGTCGAAAATGTGAAAATTTGATGATTTTCTGCTTAGACGCTCACTTTTAAAAATTCATAACTCTGGTTCTATTTGAGCTAGAAAAAAACTTTTTTACCATTTTAAAGCTAAAAGAGTGAACTTTAAGAAAAAAATTGTTCCACCAAAATTTATTAAAGATTTCACATTGTTATCAACAATTGAAATCTGTAAATCGATTTTTAACAATGGGAGCCCCAACTGTATTACATTTTTATTATAACCATTGCATTCTACGTCGAATTTTATACCGATAACGGTTTTTTAATCGATGGAGAATCAATTAGTACTATTGAAAAAAAATCCCGCCAAGTACTCTCATGCGGTAAAATGAAGTCATATCAAAAATAAGAAAAAAGTCCGGGGGTATTGAACCACTCTTTCTAAAACTATATTTAGATTTAATGTAGCTTTTATGGTCAAGTCGCTATCCGTTGCACAAGTAGGGCTATTTTTCGATATTTTTTTGCCTAAAAAATGAGGTTTTTCGAGAAAAAAAACTAATTTTGGAGTTAATTACTCGGGATTTTTTTACTTATTCTATTAGAGGTTTTCTTTCTGCACCAAATGACATCCCATTTAGTCCGATCTGATTTGCCGTTCGGAATCTACAGAGGTTTAAACTTTCAAATTAGAATTTACCGCAGCGCGGTAAAATAAAATGATAGGAAAAAAATAAATAGTGAAATCTTTAGCTGAAAACTCATTCTTTCTAACCGTATATTTCCCATAATTATACCTCTTAAGACAGAGGAGTTATTCAAGCCAATAAACTTTTTCGTGCATCCCCCG
>JAKCPI010011705.1:0-26209 GCA_023213315.1 Euborellia annulipes | reverse complement strand
CCTATATTGAATACATACAATTTATCAATTATTTATCGAGTCTCTCTCAAATCGGTTTTAGATCACATCTGGACATGAATATTTTAAATAATTTATCTCATTTCAGATTTATTTTATATAAAAAAAAAAGAGTAAACGATACATGAAAGTAAATAAATAAATAAAATTAAAAAGTAAAAATAAATATTATTATAAAAGCAATTAATTAAATATTTAATAAAGTTTAACCTTTTTTTATATATGATCTACGAAATAAATATGCGAGACCGAGTTCACTTTGTAAAGAAAGGGCTGAAGAAAAATTAAATTAAAGCACTAACAATTGTTATTATTTTTTTTTTTTTTTTAGAATAAATGGAAAATTTTTTCTATATATAATCAAATATGTATAAATAATATATATCAAATTACTGATATTTCAAAATAATATTAATTAGAGAGTATCCAGATATTTTTTTTAAAGCTTTTAAAAAAAATAAAGAAAAAATATAAATTAGCTAGCATATTTGAATTATCAGATGGATTAAATAATTCTCTCAGAATTTTCATATATGTACTGAAGATGTATATATGAAAATTCAGTGTATCTTCAGTCCATATATGAATTATATTCATATATATATATATATATATACATGAATCTTAAAAATATAAAACATTCTGACAACCTCCCTCAAAATTTTCATATATGCACTGTAGTTGGTCCCTGTAGAGGAGCGAAATATTTGCAATAAATTGAAGTGGCGAGAGAAAAGAAGAGGCTGTTTTGAGATTCCTTATCTTCGTATCTGCGATTAGCTTTACACACTGAACAGGGATATACTTATAGCCCAGTGTTTTTAATTTAATTTTTTAAATTTTCATATAGGCTATTCACAATCTTTCAATTATGCTTTTTGTGAACACATTTATATCTGTGTTATGTGTTGGGCAGCCCTTAGGCATAGGCGCCGGAACTGGGGGGGGGGGCAAGGGTACATTGCCCCCCCCGCATCCTATAGGGGGGGGCAGAAGGGGGCAAAATTTCTTCTTTTTATTTCATTTATTTTTTAAAAAATGATATATTTTTACTTTTGAAAAATAAAATCTTCTAAATTAAAAAAAATTAAAAGAGTAAAAATTCATTTTTTTCCAAATTTTTCCAAAAATTTTTTTTGAAAAATCACTCCTAAATTTTTTAAAATTTTAATTTTATTAAGTGTGATTTTATTTAAAATTTTTAAAGTTTTATAGTAGATTTGTTTTTGTTTTATACTATTTGAACATATTAAATTATTTTAATTTTCTAAAAAAAAAATTTTTTGCCCCCCTGATTCAATTTCGTTCCGGCGCCCCTGCCCTTAGGTGTAAACATTGGCGATTAAGTATGATCATCATACCACAAAATAAATAGCCATCCTTCTTTAGAACATATTTTTGTTAATTTTTACTTTCTCTTCCCGATATATTTAACACAGTATATATCATATATAGAGAGAAAGTATTGGATTCATGTCAAAAATTCGATGTCGAGGTTTTGATGGATATACCCGTTTTGAGGTCTCTTGAGTCCGAAAAAAGTGGTTTTTGCAACATGGTCTGTCAGTGTGTTGTGACTGTGTGACATGAAGCTTTTGAACAAAATCGGCAAGAGTACTAGTACCGTACTTTACTGAAGTACTTTTTCAGTTTTTTTGATTTTCTCAAAATTCGCTTAAAATTCAAAAATCAATTAATTTTTAGATGCTCATTAAAATATATATTCTCATTTTACCCTTGAAATATTTTGAAGCACACTTTACTCTTGTATTTCATAGGACAAGCACAGAACACAATTTTCTTTTACCAAAGATAAGAGAAAGTGTGCTGTGCGACCAGTCACACCAGATTTTTTTTAATTTAAACAATTAAGGAGTATTATCCTCCAGTTATGATAAAATTAATATTTTAGAGATATAATGCAATAAATCAAAATAATTTGGGATTATTCCTTTGATATCTACCAAAATTAATCAAATTAAATCTTATTTGCATAATAGTAATTAATTTAAATTTTCATTTTAATAATGGCGTTGTTCGTAGTTTTGAGTTTTATGGAAAGAGCATTTGAGATGGGATTTGGATTTGAGGGTTTTTTTTTAATCCACGAAGAACCTGAGAGCACTTTTTAGCTGAACTGTTCTGAACACCCCCTTCCCCCCTCGATGCTTTCCAAAATGTGGGCAAATGACAAATGGCAGGGAGAAGCAAAATTCTATTCCCTTACTTGCTTGCATACGGCCCTCGTGATATACGGGAATAAATATGAATATTAAGTGAAACGCCAACAAGAAGAAAGATTTATTTGAAAATGGATGTAAGCCACAAAATCCGCCTAAATTCCTATTCAGATTTATTTTTCGTTCTTTTTAATGGTGAATATTTTATTGTGAGGGTTTGATCTGTCACCAGATACTTAACAATTTTATTATTTATGAATTTAAGTAGAAAGATAAAAGTAGTTGTTTCAATTGGAATCATTTACTAATAAAAAAAATAATATTGAATCTTTAGGCAAAAAATTCACCAGACACGTTGTAGTTACTCTGAGGAGTGACTTTCCTGGGAATAATACTGCCGTTTCCTTCTTCAGGTTGAGGTATCTTAAATATAGTTGGATAATTTATTGCCATGGAGTGGATTTGAACTCGAGTTGTCTTCATCTCAGGATAATTAGCTTAACTGCGTTAACACTTCGGCTGATCTTCTCTTTTAATTATATAAGTAATTAATTTATAGAAAATAATTCGATTGTATCATAAATTCGATGTTGTGATTTTGAGGGAAATACACGTTTTGAACAAAATGGTCAGTGAGTTTGTGTGGGTGTGTTCATGGGTCCGTGAACAAAATATCTCAAGAACGAAAAGAGATTGAAATTTATATTTGAGTTAGGTACCCTCCCTGACACGTATCCTCTTGAATAAAATCGGTGAAAGAGTACTAGTACTTTACTGATGTACTTTTTCAGTATTTTTTTTTTCGATTTCTCAAAATAGGCTGTAATAATTTTGATTAAAATTCATAAATCAATTATTTTTATGTTTAAAATGTTCTCATTTTGTCCTCAAAATTGATTGAAACACACATTATTCTTAGGCTGAACGCACACCAATTGAGCAAAAAAAATTTTACTCAATGCCAACACACACCGATTGAGCAAAATGCTCAATGGCAAAACATTTCGTTCAATGATGTCGAATCATGTCCAATTGTGTTTTGCCTCTTCGGTGCGCGTTGCCCTTTAGAAAAGCTTTGAAAAAACGGAAACTAACCAACACAAAAAGTCTGATGTGACAAGAATCACAGAACACACTTTCAAATATCAAAACAAAGAGTAGGCCGACTAGTACTTTCTTCTACTTCTTTCCTAGCCTTATTCCCGCAGTGCAGGGTCGGCGGAATGGGTGTTTTTGAGACTGGAAGAAATAGAACAGGCCTGCCCGTTGCACACCCTGACGTCTGTTTAAAATATAGAAGGAAGGGACAGACATGTAAAGAACAGAAGGACTGCCAGTACTAGCTCGTGGTCCGTTCACGTACCTACAAGATGTGGGCCCCTGAGCATAGGCCTACTAGTACTTTACTGATTGGAAATAATAAGAGAAAACTTTGTAATTTTAGTTCAGTCACGCCATATTATTTTATTTTTTATATTCATAAGTTTAATAAGACATTTTTTTGGCATCTAAAGCCATTCAACAATTCGAAATCGCACCGATTTAGGTATTTTTGACTTTTTAAAATAAAAATAGAATTGAAATTTATTTAAAAGAATAATTATTTTGTAATTTTAGATCACGGAAACGAAATATTAATTTTATAGTAAAAATATCAAAGAGAGGAAGTCGATGTGACCTTTATATATAAATAGATGAAAAGAGCTGTCTCCTACAGGAGTGCTTTGAGAGAAGTCGTAACAAAATGATGAAAACATGTCACATGTCACACCTTTGAATAAATAATTTTTTTTTAATCAAAACATGGATGATTGGAAATAATAAGAGTGAAATATCAAAATTTAATAATACATAATGTGGGTTACGAATTTTATTTTACTTTCTCTTACCTATATGTATGTGTTAATATACATATTTATAGAGAGATTGGATTCATGTCAATAATTCGATGTCGAGATTTTGATGGATATACATTAGGGTGTCCCTTATTTTTCGATTTTTATTTTTTTTTGGTTATACCCTCTAATTTTTTTACTTATATTATAAAACACTCGTAAATAAAATTTGACCCCATTTGGAGTTCATTTACCTCCCCGACCGTCTTGGGCGGGATTTTGAAAATTTTTATTTTTTTTGCGTATACGTTCTCATTTTGTTTATTATATTAAAAAATACCCACAAATCAAATTTTACGTCAATCGGAGTTGATTTAGCCCCCCCGACCCCCCTGTGAAAAAATTTCGAAATTTTTTTTTTCTCGGATAGGTTATAATTTTGTTAATTCTATTAAAAAACACTCGCAAAATAAATTTTACATCATTGAAAGTTCATTAACTACCCCCTACCCCCCTTGAAACATGCCCAGTTAGGTGAGAGAGTATTGGCGCGCTCCCGCGGCGACTTCCTATCTTTAATATGCAATTATTTAATTTTGTTGAAATAATTTGATTAGAAAATAATAAAACAAGAAACTAAATACCAATATTTACTTAAAAGTACAAAAAAGTAATAAATTTTGTTGATATTTCCTTTTTTACTTTCTCTTACCTATGTATATATGTAATATATATATAGAGAGAAAGTATTGGATTCATGTCAAAAATTCGATGTCGAGATTTTGATGGATCTTCACGTTTTGAGGTCCCCTGAATCCAAAAAAGTGGTTTTCGCGACATGGTCTGTCTGTGTGTCTGTCTGTCTGTCTGTCTGTCTGTCTGTCTGTGAACAAGATATCTCAAGAACGAAAAGACCTAGGAGGTTGAAATTTTATATTTAAGTTAGGCACCCCCATGGGACGTGACACGAAGCTTTTGAACAAAATCGACCAAAAAGTACTAGTACTTTACTGATGCACTTTTTCAGTTTTTTTCGATTTTCTCAAAATTTGCTCCAACGATTTTTTTTTTAATTCAAAAATCAATTATTTTTTAGATGCTCTTTAAAATGTATATTCTCATTATGTGATTGAAATCTTCTGAAGACCACTTTACTCTTGTACTCCATAGAAAAGATAGGAGAAATGGTTGCCATGGTAACAAAATATAAATATTTTCCCAAACTTATAAATTTTACATCTTGAATTCAATTGTACCCTACTGTCGGAAACTAAATACATGTCGACACAAAAAATCTGGTGTGACAAGCACAGAACACAACTTTCGATTACCGAAGGTAAGAGAAAGTTGTGTGCTGTGCGCCAGTCACACCAGATTTTTTTACAGTCGGGATAAAAATGCCTCCTTTCTGCTCCTGCTCACAACGTTGAAGGAATGGCTTTTGGTCTCCCTCAACGATTATTATGAAAGTTTTCTATTAGCATTACAGCCCTTTCAGCTGTATCATTCACAGCTTTTAGAGAAAGAATTGGTCTTTTGACTTCTAAATCTGCCACGAGAGAGGATTCTCTTCAAAAAGAGTGTCGTTCTACCTTCAATGGAGAATATCTTTTTACGAAATCCTATAGATTTTTCTTCTTTAAATTAATTACCATCTTCGTTTTTGTTTGGACGTCAACTTCACCATCCAAAAGAGATATAATGATCACTTCGCTAGTTAAATTATATTAGGGAAAAATTTTCTTAAGGCTGCTTTAAAAATGATCGGAACCTTTCGTAATCTTGTAATGCTTTCAGAAAGCTAAAATCTTGAAAACTTGCCTTTACTGCCGAAATACATTGAATCCATAGCTTAACATACGTCGTTGTCATAAAGAAACAGATATCTGGTAGTCCTTGTTTGTCTGGGTTGCTCTATCTAACCCTAAATTTCCTCCAAATATAATTTAACTGAAGAAGAGGTTTTTTCTTTACTGGGTATATCGCTTTTGGATGATAAAATTGACAAACAAAAACGAAGATAAATAAGAAATTATACCTATAATATATAAGATATTATATACATCACGTGATTCTGAATGATCTCAAATAACCGAATACCGTGCTGTGGTCCAGCGGTTAGGGCACACTGAATATAAATCAGTGGATTCGTGGTTCTACTCCGGGCAGCACCCTATCGTTTGTTGGATATTTGAATTAATAAATATTAAATTGTAAAAACGAAGATGGTAATTAATTTAAAGAAGAAAAGTCTATAGGATTTTGTAAAAAGATATTCTCCATTGAAGGTAGAGCGACACACTTTTTGAAGAGAATCCTCTCTCGTGGCGGAGCAACACTTCATATTTAGAAGTCAAAAGACCAGTTCTTTCTATAAAAGCTGTGAATGATACAGCTGAAAGGGCTGTAATGCTAATAGAAAACTTTCATAATAATCGTTGAGGGAGACCAAAAGTCATTCCTTCAACGTTGTGAGCTGGAGCAGAAAGGAGGCATTTTTATCTCGACTGTAAAAAAAAAGGAAATATCAACAAAATTTATTACTTTTTTGTACTTTTAAGTAAATATTGGTATTTAATTTCTTGTTTTATTATTTTCTAATCAAATTATTTCAACAAAATTAAATAATTGCATATTAAAGATAGGAAGTCGCCGCGGGCGCGCGCCAATACTCTCTCACCTAACTGGGCATGTTTCAAGGGGGTAGGGGGTAGTTAATGAACTTTGAATGATGTAAAATTTATTTTGCGAGTGTTTTTTAATAGAATCAACAAAATTATAACCTATCCGAGAAAAAAAAATTTCGAAATTTTTTCACAGGGGGGTCGGGGGGGGCTAAATCAACTCCGATTGACGTAAAATTTGATTTGTGTGTATTTTTTAATATACTAAACAAAATGAGAACGTATACGCAAAAAAAATAAAAATTTTCAAAATCCCGCCCAAGACGGTCGGGGGAGGTAAATGAACTCCAAATGGGGTCAAATTTTATTTACGAGTGTTTTATAATATAAGTAAAAAAATTAGAGGGTATAACCAAAAAAAAATAAAAATCGAAAAATAAGGGACACCCTAATATACATACACGTTTTGAGGTCCCCTGAATCCAAAAAGTGGTTTTCGCAACATGATATGTGTGTGTATGTGTGTGTGTGTGTGTGTGCCTGTTTGTGAACAAACTATCTCAAGATTGGAAAGAGGTAGGAGGTTGAAATTTTATATTTAAATTCGGTACCCCCTTGAGACGTTTTGATTAAAAATCGGTCCAAAGAGTAATAGTACTTTACTGATGCACTTTTTCAATTTTTTTTAGATTCGGTGTAACGATTTTGATTAAAATTCAAAAATCAATTAATTTTTAGATGCTCTTTCAAATGTATATTCTTATTTGGCCTTTGAAATCTTTTGAAGCTTGTACTTCATATGAAAGATAGGAAAAATGGTTGGTAATAAAATATAAATATTTTCCCATGTTTATAAATTTTTATCTTGAATTCTAATATATGGGTGGAAACTAAACATGTCGACCCAAAAAATCTGGGGTGACAAGCACAAAGGTAAGAGAAAGTTGTGTGCTGTGCAACCAGTCACACCATATTTTTTATTTTAATCATTATCATTTTTATTTTAATCATTCTTGGAAATAAAATAAAAAAAAAATTACAAAAGTTTCATATTGGGAAATTTTTTTTTTAATGTTCATTTTGCCATTTAATTAGCAATTAAACAATTCGAAATATTTGATAATTAGTTGAAAAAAACAATTGTTTTTGTTAAATTCCGATAACTGGTTTGGCCAGGACAGGTAAACCAAATTCAATTTTTTTTTTTTCAATAAAACAAGTTTAAGCTGTAATTTTTTAAATTTAAAATAATGAGACTTAATTTTGATGATATTGAATGCTTTTATGTTGTGATTTTCATAAATGTTTTTTTTTTTTTTAACATATCGCTCCATTAGAATAACAAGGTTCTAACTGACATTTTTGGCGAAATTGAGTTTACATCATTAATGAATATCTCTTTAGTATATCTATGCAGGGAACTGACTTAGGATGCGATATGTTGGAAAATAAGGGAACTAGCCAGAATAACAAGGTTCTATCTGACATTAACAGCAAGTTTGTTTTGGGTTAACATGGTTCTAACTGTCATCATGACCCCTCATGCAGATATCAGCAGCCTATTTTATTTAAGAAAACTAAACATATACAATCTTACGGCATATTTTACTGTAACCAAGAAGGTGTATTGTGCATTGTGGCCAGAAACATTTTCAGGTCGAACGGGAACATTTTGAACTTTTTTCAGTTTTTCGCATATATATCGTAAACTAAGCATATTTTGATTACCATAGTCCAAGACAAAGTTGTAGTGTATTAAATTTACTAAAATATGGTACACTAAACGAATTCGTAGACTCAATACTGACCGAGGTACGGCCGGTCAAAGTTTGATAAATTTTCCTGAAATATAACATTTTGTCTAAATTAGTTAGTTATCGATATATATGCGAAAAACTGAAAAAAGTTTAAAATCTTTGAGGTGTTTCCTCTCCTGCCCCTCTCCAAGTTAGGACAAAGTCACGAAGTCGAAGACTTAGAATAGACAAATAACTTGTTAAAAAATTAATTTACTTTGGAATACTTTCTAGGTAAAAAGTGGATATCCTCAGGACTATTCGTTTTTTCGGACATTTTTTACATTTTGAGAAAATTCGTCTAACTTTGACCGGCCGAACCTCGATCAATATTGAGTCTACGAATTTGTTTAGTGTACCATATTTTAGTAAATTTAATGCTCTACAACTTTGCATGGTGCTATGGTTCGCAAAATAAGATTAGTTTACGAGATATAAGCGAAAAATCTAAATAATTCTCAAATTTTTGAGGTCTTTGTCACCCTCCACTCACCCCCCCCTCACTGAGGGCCCTCGAGGTTAATAATCTAGGATAGACATCCTAGAGTACCCCCAAATAACCTGTAAAAATTTCATTCCTTTCGAATATTTTTCCGGAAAAAAAAGTTATATCGAATGGTCTGTATTGTGATTTTCCACTTATTTTTCAAAATATCATTAAATCTATAGATTTTAACGACAAAATCGTTATGATAACACTTCAAGAGAATTAAATTTGCTACGAAATGAGACAAGAATCAGTTTTCTACGACAATTGGTTTTCATTTTATGAAGTAAAAACTATGAATTTTTACATAAAATCGCACTTTTTCAAAATTTTAACCCCGTTGAGGCACGGGTTAACGTTATCCAATTTAGCTAAAACTTTGCCATTATCATTTTCTAGCCAAAAGGCAACTTTTACAAGGTTCGGCCGAAAGAAATTAAAAAATTTTGTTTTTTGCGGCCCCCCAAATGTGCAGTTAGAACTAAGTTATTCTGAAAATGCTCATTTACAGAATAACAAAGTTCTATCTGCAAAATGCTATTATTTTTTTTAAATCAATGATAATGTTTTTTTATCATCCAAACATTGGAAAATAATAACTTTAATGTAAACAACTTATTTAAAAAAATTTGGGACGAAAACTGTTATATTTAACGTACTACAGCTATTACAATCTTTGACTTCATTTTTCTCAAAACTAGTGTTGGTGCAGTTAGAACCTTGTTATTCTAATGGAGCGATATATAAATTATGTATTTTCTTGTATCTGTAGATACGACGATTGTTATTGAATGCATAATTTATATTGTAGTTTTTAAATATAAAAATACTTAATTCAATGATTCTTCCGTTCACGTTTCGACGGATCACCCCAAAGGGGTGCAAAAAATGTAACGATTGTTATTGAATGCATAATTTATATTGTAGTTTTTAAATATAAAAATACTTAATTCAATGATTCTTCCGTTCACGTTTCGACAACGAATGACAATATTTATTTTTGGAAATATTAAAGGAGGTATCGATCATTTTTACCACGAAAATATACTTATTTACTATGTTCTTATCATAAATACTTTCACCTAGATTTTAAATGTACGTACAAATTAAAAAAAAAAAACAATAATTATTAAGATAATAACAAATCTCTTTTGAAAATTTAAAAAAGTAAAAATTAAATTTAAAAAAATTCAGCAAAAATATTTTTATTTGTAGTCCTTGCTTAACCTATGGCAGCGGTTCTTAACCCGTGGGCCCAGCGAAAAAATTTATTTCAGTTGAATTGGATACCAAACAATTATAAAATAAGTAGGAACAGGGGAAATGCAAGGGTTGAGAACACGTGTGTCCCCCCTCTCCTCATTGACCGATAGATTAGATATTGATAATCTCATTAAAAAAAAAAAAAAAAAAAACCTAGGATCCCAGGAGGTAAATGAGTCGTCTGTTCACTATAATGTGTCGGAATTTGAAATGAAGCCTATATCCAAAATTTCAGATATCTACTTGTAGGAAAGGTTAATAAATAATGACTACAGAATGTTAACCAAAGAGACAGGAAGACTGAGAAAAGAAGTTAAATAAGTTTAATAAAGGGGCGAACAGAATATCTTATAAATAGAGGAGATTAAGGCAGACAAAAGCAAATAAAGAAAAAATATATCTCTTCCGCTTTATTTCATACAAAGGTCGACCGACGTTTCGGCCGATTTTCCGGCCTTCTTCAGGACATGTGCTATGTTTGCCTCGAGGTTAGAGGGGCTCTTGGCAACTTCTGAAATATTGTTGGTGCGAACATTCATCGGATGTCATGACTTCTGGTTCAATAGTGATATCACTATTAGAGCCTCTAGGCAAACATAGTATATGTTCTGATGAAAGCCGGAAAATCGGCAGAAACGTCGATATTTGTATGAAATAAAGCAGATGAGAAATATTTTTTTTCTTCATTTGTTTTCTTCTCATTACTCATTAGACGTCCATTACTCCTGAAAATTAATACGGTATCGTATAAGCCCGTATTATTCGTGAATTTATTCAATCATATAAAGTCTAATTTAAAATATTTTTTCTTTAATTTAAAAAAATTGATAAAATCTACTCTTTATTTACTTCATGAATATTTAAAAGAATTTCTATTTAATTTAAGAAATGAAATGTGAAAGAATTTTCGACATGTATTTATTAAATTAATTAGTGACAAATACTTTGAAATCTCGATTTTGAAAAAATAATGATTTCTAAACATGTATTACAAACTCTAGAAAAGTTAAAAAAAAAAAGTAAAAAAAAGAAAGAGGAAAATAGAATGGTAAATTGAAAAAACCCACAAACAAGTTAAAAAAAACTCAATGAATGAATAAGAGAGCAAATGAATGAAAATTACAGAGGCTCACTCAAATAATCCAACCTGACAGTTCAAAGGAAAAAGTCAAATGATAAACTCAGTTGGTTTTTAAACCAACTATTTAACGAACGTGTATTAAGCAAATAAAGGAACCAGTATTTAAAGAAAACCTTTAGGAATATATAAAACCTATTTTTAGGGTAAATTATAAATACTGCTCTGAAGAGACTGGAATAAATAAATAGTAGTCTCTTTCATAAGAGCACAATATATTTGACAATCACGAGGTGACCTAGATCTTTGTTATATAGGTTCAAATAATTAATTTTTTTATTATACCGTATGTTTAAAAATCTGGTGTGAGTTCTCTCACAGCACACAACTTTCTCTTACACTGAAAAAAAACCGACCTTGTAAAATTAAAGTGAAATCCTTTTAAAAATTTTCAACAAACCTTCCCATAAAATTAACAAATTTTCCTTTTATTTTTACAAGAAATCGCCTCAAGTTCTATTTGACAAAATCATACCGTAAAAATGAAAAAATTTCCTTTTATTTTTACAGGAAATTCCATCGAGTTCTAATTCAAGAAGAAATCCTGTAAAATTGACAAGGTTTCATTTCATTTTTACAGTATAAACCTTTAAATTCTTATTTTCTAAGAAAAAGGCAACTCCCTCTCTACCTGCCTACGTACCCATTGCTTATTCTAACTCAAGCTCGTCATTCTGTCTTAGTAGACGGCATGACTAGCTTGAGTTAGAATAGGCGAATTTTCTCTTCCAGATATATTCTTTGAATATTTTTTGTGAAATCCGTGTTGATATCTTCTATCATATCATATACTTTTTTAATTTTGAAAAATATTTATACTTTTTTATTCATGGCACGTCTAACAAAATTTTCTCTGTGTCCTGTTTTTTATTTTAAATTTCGTAGATATTATGGCAAAAAAACCAAGGTACGTCTAAAAATATATTTTGATTTTCTTTTAATATATTATTTATAATAAATTTTGTGCTTGACTTGCAGGACTTCAATGAAGACTATTTTATCACATGCTAATCGAGAGGGATTTAGAAGATCTGTTTCATATATTAAAAGGTAAATATAATGTTATAAACAAAAAGTGAATTGTATCAAAATATTATATATTGTTTATACAAATTATTATTATTATTTTTTTTTTTTTTTTTTTTTTTTTTTTGTAAAAAACTTTAATATTCTTTTTTAGGCTGTCGGCCATTGACATGAGTGAAAAAAGGGTCCTTTCAAATAAAATTCCTTATTTCCAGTAGACAAAAGAAACGCATACAATAGAGACCCAAGGGGTTAATAGCTTCTGGCTCTCTTTACCAGTCTTACTTTACCTAGCCGACCAAGATGCGTCAACCAGTTAAAATAAAATATAAACAAATTTTATTTTTTTTTTTTATTTGTCTCTTGGCATAAACAAATTTTGATGGAATTAAAAAACAAACTTTTTTTTCAGAATTCAGAATCGAAGATTCAGCATCTACAATTGAACAATTCATCATCTATGGTTCTGAAAATAACATTTCAATTGCTTTTTATATTTTAATATTGTTTCAAAAATATTAATTAATATTTATAAAATAACACATCTTGAAAATACATTTCAAAAGTATTTATTTATATAATTTTGGTGTACATTACAACTGAGTTGTAATTTTTTTGTATTTAACTCCTAGAATAAAAAAACATTTTTTATGTTATAATTTTGTAAATTTAATTTTTTTTTTCACATTATTTTCTTTATCCAAAGCATTCCTTTAAAATTATAAGAATTCCTGTCAAATTGTTTTTGACAAAAAATCATTTTAAATTGAATTTATTTCAATCTACCACAGCTGGTCGGAACACAGGAGGATTTGGGCGTGTTGATTAATTAAAAAAAATTTTTAATTATTTTTTTAATACTGGTACATGTTTAATTTTTATCAGGTCAAACGTATGCATTATCTTTTTACGTTTGACCTGAGAAAAATTTAACATGTATTTAAAAAATGATTAAAAATTTATTTTAATTAATCAACACGCCAAAAACCTGTGTTCCGGCGAGTGTAGCTGTGGCAGATTGAAATAAATTCAAGGTAAAACCAGAATGAAATAAAAAATAATTTTAAAATTACAAGAAATTTAATAAATTTAGTTTTAATAAAATATCCTTTAAAAATTACGGGAAATCCTGTCAATTTCGTTTCAACAAAATTTCCTTTAAAATTTACAGGAAATACTGTCAATTTCGTTTCAACAAAATTTCCTTTAAAAATTACGGGAAATCCTGTCAATTTCGTTTCAACAATTTTTCCTTTAAAATTTACAGGAAATACTGTCAACTTCGTTTTAACAAAAATTCCTTTTAAATTTAAAGGAAAAATGGTCAGTTTTTTTCAACAGGAAAACCTTTTAAAATTATAAGATGCACCTTCAATTTCGTTTTAACAAGGTATCCCATTGAATTGACGAGAAACCTCATTGACGCATTTTCATTACGGTTTCGGAATGAATTGAAGGGATTTCCATTGAATTTACAAGGTTTTTTTTTTCAGTGTATCATCCGTGATTGAAAGTTGAGTTGTGTGCTTGTTGCACCAGATATTTTGAGAGGACATATATTTAATTTAGTTTTCCCTAATGTATTATAATTTTTTCGGGTATATTCTCATTTTGCCATTGAAATCTTCTGAAAACCATTTTACTCTTGTGAGGGTCAATATTAAGTCCCATCTATGCGTTTTCTACTTGTGATGATCTCTATCTTCTTCTCTATCTCTTCTCTCTCTATATATAGAGACTGACTGACTGACTTACAATCATCGCACAGCCTAAACTGTAAGACCTAGAAAGTTGTAATTTGGCATGTAGATTACTTTTAATGCGTAGGCGTCATTTAAGATGCGATTTTTCGAAATTCCAATTTTAAGGGCACTAAATGGACCTTTATGGGTATTTTTTTGATTTTAAATAATTCTTAAACGAGATGAGCTATCAATTTGCTCTCTTGCTAAAACCTTCCTTAGATGAATATCTAAATTCCTTGTTTCAGGGTTTTTTTGAAATTCGACCCTTACACTGAAAAAAAAAACCTTGTAAATTCAATGGAAATCCCTTCAATTCATTCCGAAACCGTAATGAAAATGCGTCAATGAGGTTTCTCGTCAATTCAATGGGATACCTTGTTAAAACGAAATTGAAGGTGCATCTTATAATTTTAAAAGGTTTTCCTGTTGAAAAAAACTGACCATTTTTCCTTTAAATTTAAAAGGAATTTTTGTTAAAACGAAGTTGACAGTATTTCCTGTAAATTTTAAAGGAAAAATTGTTGAAACGAAATTGACAGGATTTCCCGTAATTTTTAAAGGAAATTTTGTTGAAACGAAATTGACAGTATTTCCTGTAAATTTTAAAGGAAATTTTGTTGAAACGAAATTGACAGGATTTCCCGTAATTTTTAAAGGATATTTTATTAAAACTAAATTTATTAAATTTCTTGTAATTTTAAAATTATTTTTTATTTCATTCTGGTTTTACCTTGAATTTATTTCAATCTGCCACAGCTACACTCGCCGGAACACAGGTTTTTGGCGTGTTGATTAATTAAAATAAATTTTTAATCATTTTTTAAATACATGTTAAATTTTTCTCAGGTCAAACGTAAAAAGATAATGCATACGTTTGACCTGATAAAAATTAAACATGTACCAGTATTAAAAAAATAATTAAAAATTTTTTTTAATTAATCAACACGCCCAAATCCTCCTGTGTTCCGACCAGCTGTGGTAGATTGAAATAAATTCAATTTAAAATGATTTTTTGTCAAAAACAATTTGACAGGAATTCTTATAATTTTAAAGGAATGCTTTGGATAAAGAAAATAATGTGAAAAAAAAAATTAAATTTACAAAATTATAACATAAAAAATGTTTTTTTATTCTAGGAGTTAAATACAAAAAAATTACAACTCAGTTGTAATGTACACCAAAATTATATAAATAAATACTTTTGAAATGTATTTTCAAGATGTGTTATTTTATAAATATTAATTAATATTTTTGAAACAATATTAAAATATAAAAAGCAATTGAAATGTTATTTTCAGAACCATAGATGATGAATTGTTCAATTGTAGATGCTGAATCTTCGATTCTGAATTCTGAAAAAAAGTTTGTTTTTTAATTCCATCAAAATTTGTTTATGCCAAGAGACAAATAAAAAAAAAAAAATAAAAATTTGTTTATATTTTATTTTAACTGGTTGACGCATCTTGGTCGGCTAGGTAAAGTAAGACTGGTAAAGAGAGCCAGAAGCTATTAACCCCTTGGGTCTCTATTGTATGCGTTTCTTTTGTCTACTGGAAATAAGGAATTTTACTTGAAAGGACCCTTTTTTCACTCATGTCAATGGCCGACAGCCTAAAAAAGAATATTAAAGTTTTTTACAAAAAAAAAAAAAAAAAAAAAAAAAAAAAAATAATAATAATAATTTGTATAAACAATATATAATATTTTGATACAATTCACTTTTTGTTTATAACATTATATTTACCTTTTAATATATGAAACAGATCTTCTAAATCCCTCTCGATTAGCATGTGATAATAGTCTTCATTGAAGTCCTGCAAGTCAAGCACAAAATTTATTATAAATAATATATTAAAAGAAAATCAAAATATATTTTTAGACGTACCTTGGTTTTTTTGCCATAATATCTACGAAATTTAAAATAAAAAACAGGACACAGAGAAAATTTTGTTAGACGTGCCATGAATAAAAAAGTATAAATATTTTTCAAAATTAAAAAAGTATATGATATGATAGAAGATATCAACACGGATTTCACAAAAAATATTCAAAGAATATATCTGGAAGAGAAAATTCGCCTATTCTAACTCAAGCTAGTCATGCCGTCTACTAAGACAGAATGACGAGCTTGAGTTAGAATAAGCAATGGGTACGTAGGCAGGTAGAGAGGGAGTTGCCTTTTTCTTAGAAAATAAGAATTTAAAGGTTTATACTGTAAAAATGAAATGAAACCTTGTCAATTTTACAGGATTTCTTCTTGAATTAGAACTCGATGGAATTTCCTGTAAAAATAAAAGGAAATTTTTTCATTTTTACGGTATGATTTTGTCAAATAGAACTTGAGGCGATTTCTTGTAAAAATAAAAGGAAAATTTGTTAATTTTATGGGAAGGTTTGTTGAAAATTTTTAAAAGGATTTCACTTTAATTTTACAAGGTCGGTTTTTTTTCAGTGTAAGTACCCCAAATCGGCATTTTTTTGAAAATTTATGGGTGAAATTTTGATTTTACAATAATGTCTAAACCAGAAAAGATATCAATTTGCTTTCTTCGCTAAAACCTCTTTTTCGGCCATTAAATTATTTCACTATATACCATAAACTATACTATATACTCAAGCCTCTATCTCACAGATGGGGACTTAATTGTGGCGCTCACTGTACTTCATAGGAAAAATAGAAGAAGGTAAGAGAAAGATGTGTACTGTGCGACTAGCCACACCAGATTTTTTTTTCTATGAAAGTATTTTAGAATAAGAATTCTTTATTGCGGGTACCGATTGCTGATCCTTAAGAACCAAAATAAATTCTAAACTCAGTTCGTAAACTCGTGATATTCTCTCCTAATTATATTAATAATTTAAGACTTTGATAAAAAAAAGCCTATAATTTTTTTATTACACGTTTTGCAACCATAAATGTTAATTTTTTATATAGTCTTACATATAAACAATGGATCATCTTATTATTTAAATCGAATAAAGTGATGTTAAAAAGAAAAACGGCATGCAGGTATGAGAGATTTATTGGCGAGATTATTTAAATGATTATTCTTTTCGTTCTCTTTTTTTTTTTTTTTTTTAGAACACAGCCCACATCTATTCCATTTGATATTACAGCTAAAATTTTACTTATCTCCTTTCATGGTTCATTACTTTTGTTTTCTAGACACGCTCTTTTTTTTAATAATATAGATTTGAGAAGAGGTTCGCTTTCAGCCATTGACTGGTTTCAAATCAAACCGATCAGATAAATAAAGATTTGTCACCTCGGGTTGAACAAACCTTTAAAAAAAAGATCGAAGGGCTTGAAAAAGATGGACGAGGAAAAAATAAGAAGTAGGTGGAAGACGAGACACATTTGCAGGGCACAGACTCCAATAAAGACATGCTTAAGTGAGATAAAGTATACGCTTATTAAATGACTGTTTCCTTAAAAGTGACTAATTTATCATAGTCATTAATTCGTGCTCTTCCATTTAGAATTTTAATATGGCGGACGTGCTGATGGCCTGCAGCCAAGGCATGAATCAAATCGAGAAGAAGTTTGGAGTGGGAGAACATATTAAGAGAAATTTCGTTTTTCCCAACATTAAATGAAACCTTATCAAAAAGAGATTAACACAAATTAATTAATTTTAGAAAAATTCTAAAAGATAAATCTCAATTTAATTTTTTTTTTTTTTTTTTTTTTTTTTAAATAAATAAATAAATTTATTACGACCCGCTTAGAGGCACCAGTCCTCGGTGGCTAGGTCCAACAAACACAATACAAATTTAAATACAATAACAAATACAACAAAACAAAACAAAACAAAAGGAAAAAAGAAAAAGAAAAAAAAAAAAATAAAAAAAATAAATAGAAATGTATGCTCATTAACAATCAACATGTTCATGCATTTCCATCGAAAGAAATATAAAAAAAAAACAATATTAAAAAATTCACGCAAGCCACGAGACCAGGAGTAAACGTCGCATTAGCCATCCCGACATTCGCCTTAAGCTGTTAAGGAAAACCTGGCCAAAACCTTAACAAGGATGGTATGACCTCTCTACCTCAACTATTCTCTGCGATCAAGAACTAAATAAAAATTTCACACAACTAGCACATTAGGACTTGACAAAATTGATTATAGATTTAATCATAGGGGGCAGAGGACTATAATCCCAAGTATTGACAGACAAACCGTTCCACAAATCAATTCCAGATCCTACAGAATTTTGTTTAATATACTCCTACAATTAAGGACTAACACTTTAAACCCCATATTCTTACTGACTAAAGTAGTTGTCCTCTTACCCCTCCATCTAGTTTTTTTGATTCTCTAATATTGTCTCAACACACACCTTCCCTAACTTGTAGGAACCAGACCTATTTAAATTAATTCCATTCCTCCCCAAATCCTTACAATTTAGGTAACTATTTGGATTCTTGAACGTACAACCATACTGAGAACAGACTCTACTCAAAATGTCATTGGCCCAATCAATTCTTCTAAAATCAACATCTCTCCTATAGACTATCCCATTAAAAATAAATTTTGCCCCGTTAAATTTATCCCGAAGACAATTAACTAACCTATCAAATTTCCACCTAAATATTTCTGGACTAGCATCATAAATATTATGCGTACCTACATGGACAAACACTAAATCCCTTCCACCTCCTACATAACCCTCTACAATGTCAGCTAACTGTTCAAATCTCACCCCAGGAAAATACCAGGATTTAAACCCACTAGATGCTACATAAGAAGCCGAATATTTAAACAAACTATCGCCTAATATCAAAACCCGATCACTAATCCCCCTAACTATATCTGAATTATTTAACATAATTTCACTTCCCTGACAGACATCCGAATCTCCCTGTCCTTGGCCAATAACATTTTTAATCGAATCTAACTCATCCCGAAGCCGAGCTAATTCGCTCTCTAAATTACAAATCACCTGATTAAGTCTCTCTACACTATCATCTTCTGGACATGACCTATCATCGGTTCCTACACCTATACTTCTAGTCCCAAGCCTACATTGGCTACGCGTTTTGACCATTTCGATAAAATAAAAAAAGAAAAAAAAAATATTCAAAATATTTACCTTAACAACGCAGAGAAATCCTTAGTTAAGCCAAATTCCAAAAGCAAACCCAACTTTTATTATTCCAAAATGTAGTAAAAGAGTTTAAAAAACCCTCCACAAAAAGAAATAATAAAAGAACTAACAAAATTTCACAAAAAAGTCAAAAAAATTAAGGAGCGACTTTGTTTATAAACTGCTATGAACAACAACAACCAGAAAGCAATAAATAAACAAAATATCTTAATTAATTATCTAAATATGATTGATGAGATTAATAGAATTAATTTTTAAGATATAAATCATTAAATATGTTGGGAAGAAAAACATTTATTTTTTAATATATACACGGGAACAGAAATCGGTTGTTTTTTTTTTTTGTTTTATGGGTTTTATTTTTTACCCATTTACCTCCTCTTGTATCCGCTCTTGATACTTAAATTAATTACAATATTTTGCATATTGAGGTACAGGCAAATTTATTTATACCTTAAGGTCGACAAAAATACACCACGAGATGAACAAAAAATTAAGCCGATTACTGAAAATATAATTTTTTAATAACTTCTATTTTGCAAATTAAGATAACAGTACGAATAATTAGGCCTATATTTTCTCAAATATCTTACTAATTAAAAGAAAATAAAGGGTCGGGCTAAACCGACGGCACAAAATGTATACAAATCAAATTTTTAAGTATTAATTTTTAAAAATGATCATTATGAAAATTGCATTCATGGAATGCTCAGCTGTTTTGTCATATTGGATGGGAAGAGTTAACGATTTGCAAAACTGTTGATTGTACTGAGGATGATTCTATGTCATTGGAATCGAAATATCTACAAATAAACGGATAATACGCAAAAGTATTCATTTTTTGGCCGACGTCCTTATAATAAAATTAATTTTTAAAATTTTATATTAATGTGCGCGTCTCGAAAAGTCGTTAGAACACGATTGACTACCGAGTTACTCGAGGCGGCAAGAGATGGCGTTAGTTTTTCCCATAGGAATACAAGGGATTTATTCCATTTCATTTTAAAGTTTCCAGCTAATTAATTAAGGGTAGAAAATTAATTATTTTTTAACACAATGATTACTAATATAATTATCTATAAGATATAGAGCGGATTTTTTAAAAATAACTTTTATTTAATGCGATTAATCTAAAAAAAATAATTATTTTTTCGAAAATCAAAAAAAGGGCTTCTATAAGTTATAGAATAGCTTTAATTTGAAAAAAATTTGAGGTCGATAGCTTCAAAATTGTGGCCGCTGGAAACTCCCAAAATTAGCACCCCGAGACGCGCACCTTAAAAATAAAATTTTAATTAAAAAAAAAAATATTTTTCTCTAATATCGGGGGAGGGAGGGGGGTAATTACTTCATTTACCTCCTCTTGTATCCGCCCTTGATACTTATATTAATTACGATATTTTGGATATTGAGGGACAGGCAAATTTATTTATACCTTTTGGTATCCAAATGATAAAAAAAACTCCCTGGGGCCCGAACCCAGATTATCAATATTGATATTTGTCAGCATCGATAACCTTTCAGTCACGGATGGTGGGGTGCGGGGCGTATGCGTTTATTTATTTTTTTACCAAAATAATATTTGGGAAGATATTTTTAATATCTTGTTTAGCAAATAAAATTAAAAACAAATAATGATTTTAATATTCTCATGATATTTTATTAGAGGTAAAATATGAAATTATATGTATTTTGAAATGCAGAGTAAAGTTGTTTAAAGAACAATAGAGTTCTATGAATATTGGAATAATTAGAAGTTGTCTTAGGCAAGGCGAGCAGGAGGTTATTAAACTCAAATGAAAAGCATACTCAACATTAATATTAAACTTTCTAATAAATAAGATATTATTTTGAATTTTGGCAAAATATTGGAGTAATAATCTTAAGAGACAGGCATTAAAAGATTTTCCACCTAAGTCAAAAGGAAAAGTAAATTATCTTATAATTTTTAACATTAAATCTCAACGAAAATCTTTTGAAAATTCAATTAATACATTTTTTTTTAATGATAATTTTGTTTCCTATAAAAATAACAACTTACAAGTTAGTTTTAATTAACTTGAAAGAGATGGGGTATCCAATTCATTTGATTCACTATCAAATAAAATAAGACAATAAAAAACATGATTGCCCTCGGGGCTTGGTGTAGAGGTTAGCGTGCTAACCTCGTATCCCAAAAGTCGCGGGTTCGGATCCCAGGCAGCCCATGATTTTATTTAAGCCATTTGAATACCAAATGGATTTTTTTTATTTGAGTGTAATTCATATATCGTACAGTTTAGGCCTACTAAAATAAAAAAAAAAATATGGTATGACTGGTCGCACAGCACATAACTTTCTCTTACCTTCGGTAATCGATAGTTGTGTTCTGTGCTTGTCACACCAGATTTTTTTGTGTGGACATATATTTCGTTTCTGCCGATATATTAGAATTCAAGATATAAAATTTATAAAGTTGGGAAAATATTTATAATTTGTTACAATGGCATCCATTTCTCCTATCTTTCCTATAAAGTACACGAATAAAAAAATTTTAAAAATTAATACTTAAAAATTTGATTTGAATTTAAATTCGGGCAAACAAGTACAGAATGCGCCTTTAAATTTCCGAAATTAAGAAAAAAATGTGAGCTGTGCGACCAGTCACTCCAGATTACCCCCCCCCCCCCCCCGAGAAATACCTCTGGATCCGCCACTGGGGATACCTAACTTAAATATAAAATTTAAATCTCCTAGCTCTTTTCGTTCATGAGTTATTTTGTTCACAGACAGACAGACCATGTTGCAAAAACCACCTTTTTGGATCCATCAAAACTTGTATGTATATCCATCAAAATCTAGACATCGAATTTTTGACATGAATCCAATACTTTCTCTCTTTATATATTAACATATATAGAGGTAAGAGAAAGTAAAAATATAACATCTAGTTTTTCATATTCCGACAAATATTTTTAAATTGACAAAAAAATATAAAAAAATCTGGTGTGACTGGCGCACAGCACACAACTTTCTCTTACCTTCGGTAATCGAAAGTTGTGTACTGTGCTTGTCACACCAGATTTTTTGTGTCGACATATATTTAGTTCCCGACAGTACGGAACATTTGAATTCAGATGTAAAATTTATAAGTATGGGAAAATATTTATATTTTGTTACCATGGCAACCATTTCTCCTATCTTCCCTATGAAATACAAGAGTAAAGTGGTCTTCAGAAGATTTCAATCGCAAAATGAGAATATACATTTTAAAGAGCATCTACAAAATAATTGATTTTTGAATTTTAAAAAAAATCGTTGGAGCAAATTTTGAGAAAATCGAAAAAAACTGAAAAAGTGCATCAGTAAAGTACTAGTACTCTTTGGCCGATTTTGATTAAAAGCTTATTTTTCCGGTCCCGGGGGTGTTTAAGTTAAATATAGAATTTCAACCTCGTAGCTCAATTCCTTCATGCTTAAAATTGAACACACACACACCCACCCACCCACCACCACACACAGACAGACCATGTCGCGAAAACCACTTTTTTGGATTCAGGGGACCTCAAAACGTGAAGATCCATCAAAATCTCGACATCGAATTTTTGACATGAATCCAATACTTTCTCTCTATATATATATTACATATATACATAAGTAAGAGAAAGTAATTATATCTTGTTTATTTTTTTATTTATCCTGGGTTAACATATAAAATCATGTTAAATACCATAAAGGAAGAAGATCACAGGAAATATCTGAGAAAAACTTTTCGAGTATTCGTTTAATGTTTACTGGGAATAGCCTTGCGAGCAAGCAAGCATCTCATGGCTTTTTGAGAATCCTCTTTTTGATGGATGATTTGTTTTATTTGTACAACACAAACAAAATGCGACGAGCATAAGTATTCAATGGAATGGATGGACCCGGGGGTCGTTAACAAAATATCAATGCGTGCCATGAAGGAGTCATTGGCCCCTTTTTGTAAGAGAAAGACAGAGAGAAGAGACACTTTTTGCAAGACCGTCATTTATTGCAAGCCTATTCAATTCATGATTCAGAGATAAATGATAAATGCGAATTTGAAAAGGAATTTTTTTTACCATACCACACCTTTTTTTCTTTCTCTCTTAATAAATATTTTCGATTAAATCATTTTTCTACATTTTATATTTGGAGAAAAAAGAGACAGTCTCGTAAAAATTGTTATCAGTGTGAAATAAAAAGTATATCGGCGATATGGTAGTCAAATTGATTTGAGTGGTTAGAGAAAAAATTCATTTGTGGTGAAAAATAAATCAATCTAAAAATTAGAGAGGTTGCAATAATTATAGAAATGTATTTAAATATATAGGCTATAGCCTACGGTATATCACAGTCACGAACTAAAACTAACAAAATAACAGGTCATCTATCCCATTCATACCAGGGTTTTCTTCTCCACTTTTCTCCTCTTTTAAGTAACAGGCTCCAATCTCTCAATCAAATCATTTATTAACTAAACGGAATTCAAAACTCAAGTATAAATCATAAGTGGCGAAAATTATTAAAACATTTTAGATTGCTTTCATCCTTTAAAACATGTACTAAGAATGTAAAAAATCGAGAGAGATTTATTCTTTTGGCATTCGAGGCCATTTAGACCTTGAATATTTTAATCTACTACATATTTATATTATACCTTTTTGGTAGTAGGTTCTGTTTAATGGAGAAACAAAAAAAGGCGCTTCTAGTCGTTTATCGAATTCTCGAGGCAAATTTTATATTAAAATCCTTATTTTAATAAAAAATAATTTAAAAGGTCTACTACCGGCAGAGTGGTCTACTACCAGTGTGTTTACCCAGATTATTTATTTATTTTTTTTCTATTGGGTTTGGAAGGAGGCGACGTGGCTTATCGGATAAGCTGGGGCTTAGTAATACGAGGTAAAATTGTACTCGAGTTCGAACCCGGCTTGCCGCAAAAATTCAACCAAGTCGAGCGTCTCTACTGGGGCAATGGGAATACAATCCCTCCAGTTCCAGGGACCTAGGGCCTGAGGGATGGGCATGAATCAGTCCTAGAATGATCCTCTCCAGGGACCTTGAACCCGGAGAGTGATTCGGGGAGCACAATAGATCTATAGAGGTCGCAGTGCAGAGAAGCCCCAGAACATCAAATCAATCTACATCTACATTGGGTTTGGAAAAATTAAAAAAAAAAATATAGAATTTTATAAAATAGCGGAAGGAATATAGCCTGAATATAAAAAGAAAAAAAAAACGAAATTAACTTGAAGTCCACCCCTAAGGGCTGAGATAAGCAGCTGATCGAATCGTTCTTAATTTGATAGAGGGTGAAAGATGACCATCAAGGGCTTAAGCAAAATCCAAGTAACTTGAATTTCGAAGAGAAGTTAAGTTCACGTAGAAAAAGAGAGAGCATGTGGCTTTGGAGATCAGTAAGAATAAGTCGCTCTAATGCACTTTGCCTCTGGGCAGTTCATTTTGTGCACAGCTGAACAAAGGGGTTGAGAAAAAAGTGAAAAAAAAAAAAGAAAAAAAAGGGAAAGGACTTTTAACTTTTTCTGTTAAACAAAGTGACATCGTTTAGTTAGAAAAAATAACAAGTATAAACTATAGTTAATTACTACTTTTTTTTTTAAACACTCACTTTTTTCCATTCACACGTCTTTTCGGCAACTTAGGCCATTTTAGACTTTTTTACGATACCCGTTATTTGTAAATATATCCATAAACTTTATTGTTAATTTTCTCAAATCTCGGTAGCGCTTGACACACTAATGCGTAACAGGGTACATATATCAATAGTTGATTCTCCCTATTGAATTTGCTCTTTCGTAATTCACTTACCATCTATTAAATTATTACAATTATAAAACACAAAGAATTTCATTTCTTAATTCAATAGAATGTCATATTCTCAATTAAAAATTAATTTAAGTTTATCAATCAAATCAAATATATAATTTTTATATCAATTCAATGATTATTTTTTGTTTTTACTGGGCCAAAACAAATATTATTCTATAAAATCGATTGGACTGTTTCAATAAAAATATTTTCTCAACATGTTTAGTGGACGAAAGCAATTACATTAACTTTTTAACATGTGTTGAAATGATAAAATTTCAATTTTATTGCTTTTCTATTATTTTATTAGACGAGAAAAAAAAAATTAATATTCATAAGAGCTTTTATTTTAGTAATAATTTTATAATAAACTTCTATTTAATATTTATAAAAGATATTAAAAAAGTAAAAAAAGATGAAAAGGGCATTCAATAATTCATTTAATAATTTATGATCATAGGCTTTTTTTTTTTTTTTTTTTATTGAAAAAAACACCTACATTTGATAGATGAAATAAAAGGCCATTTCACAAAAGATATTTAAATTTATAAATGTATATGATGTATAAAGTAAACAAGCGAAACTTGGACAATAAACAGAGAGAAGAGGCATGAATCGAGTTGTGATGGAATGGGATTTATCATTACTACCAAGCAAGTTGTAGTTTACTTTCTAGGATTAAGGGGCTTACTAAGAAGAGAATAGCCTCTCTGGTGTAACAAACATGAGAAGAGTAACAAACACTCTCTGAAAAGGAAGAATTAATTTATATTTACACTGTAAAAAAATGTGAATTTTCAATCGTTTTTCTTATACTTTCGTGCTTGAATTTTAATATACGAGGGCAGGTCAATAAGTCCGTGACTTTTTGAATGAAACACAGGTTTTTGGATAAAAATTATTTTATTTTTCAACGTAGTTCCTTGGAGTTCTATACACTTTGTTCAACGTTTCTCCAATTTTTTATCCCTTCCAAAAAATAAGATTTGTCGAAGGCATCAAAATAGGTATTTGTTTGTGAGATGATTTCTCGTTGGAGTCAAATCTCTTTCCACCGAGCCATTTTTTCAGGTTTGGAAACAAGAAATAGCCACTCGGGTCTAAATCCGGAGAATAGGGCGGATGAGGGAGCAAATTGAATCCCAATTCATGG
>JAKCPI010011704.1:0-18751 GCA_023213315.1 Euborellia annulipes | reverse complement strand
ACCCCTCAACTGTCAAGAAAATTAGCCACTCATACATTAGAAATTACCTAAAAATACATTGTTAATAAAAAAAAGGAACCTGCAAGTCAATGTTATCTTGATTGAGGGAAGACAAATTAAGTAATTTAAATTTTGGTTTCACAACTTGATTCCTATCATCACTTATTTTCCCTCTTCCTAGGATTATTTTGATTTTTTTTCGATAGATTTTATAGAGCTTAATTCTTCAACTCTGCTTGAAAGTATTTGGAAACCACTTTTTCTTTTAATTTCATTCAATTGGTTTCTATGCTCTGAATCTGATAGTTCATCTGAATTAACAATATCTAAGGTGCAGATCGCCTCTTGTAATTTTTTCTTGGACTTCATCATTTTTTCTTGGACTTTATCATAATCATCTGTAACTCATTTAATTCATACAATATTTCTTTAATTATTTCTCCCTCTATATATTAACATATAGATAAGAGAAAATAAAAATTAGTATTATTAATTGTTAACATCAGGGGCTTAAGGCGGATTCACGCCAACGGGCACAGTCAGATCAGGTCACGGTCAGATCACCGTCCAGTCACGGGCAAGCAATTCACACAGCGCGGGCAGATTCCAGGCAGTCTGTCCCTATGAATCAGTGGGAACAGATACTGCCTATCTCCATCATTCACTATCATCAGCACTTGTCTACTACAATGCAATTTAGAAAATTGACTCTATTAAAAATTGCTTTAATTTTAAGAGGAGGAACTGAATATTAATAAATCGCGATCTCAAAGACGCTTTTGGGTACACGATATAGCTAAATCAAGGAGAGGAGAAGGAGAGTTTGTAAAACTATTTCCACATCTGATTGACAATGAAACCAAGTTCTACCAATATTTCCGCATGTCACACTGTGATTTTAGAAATTTGTTGAATCTCATGCATTTTGTGGGATGCATCACTGTAGTGAGGGCTGGAGAGGTCGTAAAGAACTTGCTGCTCCCGGACCAGTTCAATGAGTCTCTCATCATCCATTGTAAACAGGTTGAAGACAGGTGGTTGACTGTGGCTGCGATAGTTCACACTCACAGAGTGGTAGGGGACGGGCGGGGACGGACAGGGGCGGGCACAGTCCGGAAAGGCGAGCTCGCGGGCAGGCTGCCGGTCTTGATCTGAGATCTGACTGTGCCCGTACCGTGCCCGCCAGTGAGAACACTCTCATTGAGATCCCAAGGCAGCGATCTTGACATGACTCTCTCTGACCGTGATCTGATCTGTCTGTGCCCGTTGGTGTGAATCCGCCTTTAATGAGGCAGTTAAGGTCCTGGGACAATGCGAATTTACTTTTTTTTTTTTTTCTTAACAAATCTGTGAGTTTGGATTCAACGCCCGAGGCCATTTCGTCGATTCCCCTGGAAACAGTGTTGTTGCTCAAAGGAACCGATTGAATGATATTACTAGGGCCCTCCCCCAGCATGATTTCAATAATTTTTTATTGTAGCCGGTAAAATATGTGTTTCGCCAATTGTGTGAGGTTTACCACATTTAGCGATCAATTAAGACACCTCATAAGAGGCAAGAAGATCTTTGTCAAGATCGGTTGCTCGCTTTTTAAATAGTCCACTCACAGTAGGACGTTTTTCAGCTTTTGCTTTGAATTGTAGAAAATAGTTAAGCTCTTTTCTCACTTTGTCACTGTGAACTCTGGATAAATGCTCTTTCATTCTCGAAGGCTTCATTGCTTCATTATTAGTAAATGAAATGTTTTATCACACAAAAGACAATGTAGAAACTGTACATTTTGCGGTGACGCGATAAACTCGTTAAATACTAAAAAATTAATTTTTATCTTTAATTTCTCCTGCAATTTAAATAATTGTAAATTTTATTAGGAAAGAATTTATCAAAAAGGAATTAAATATCTAATAATCAAAAAAAAAAAAAAAAAATTTCTCGATTATAATTTGACACCACCTAATTAACACCAATTTCTCTTTTTTTGTGTACAGGCCAATCAAAAAGTTTAACACCCTTTGTCCTTGAACAACCTAATCAGCCACTGGAATACTCTATTAGACCAACACAAAACGACCACCAGCACAAACAAACACAAAAAAACTATTTAACGACACTTTTAAGACAACGACTTTTCAAGACTTGAACTCCTAACGACTTTATCTTGACCGACAAACCTTGACGACTCGCTTTCCCCCCGTGCTTTTTCCTATGAGATACAACAAAAATTTTCAAGTTAATAAAAAAAATTATTATTATTTTTTTTACTAACTTTTCATCCCAGCTTCCGAGACCATGCGGTCTTTTTCCTTTTTTATAGTCTGACGGTTTAGGCCAGACGGAAAAAGATACCCCTCGGCAGATGGACTTGGGGGAGTTTTCCACCTGGAGAGGCCGTTTTTTGTGTTTTCTGCTTCGCAAGATATAAGCAACAAAGTTGTTTATACGCTGAAAGATTTTTTTTATTGTTATTACGAGATGGTTTCCAAGATGTAACTTCGTAACGGGAGAGAATCAACTTCTACTGTTTATTCGCCTGGGGGAGATGACTCAAGGGGGGGGGGGGGTTTGAATTACCTGTGTTGAGTACGATGTCGGTCGGATACCAATTCAGGCCAAGCTACGCTAGATGGAAAGTAAAAAGAAAAAACATACAAGCCAAGACAGGTGTTTGCATTAATAATACGATGGTTGAAGGTAGAGACACATTTAAGAGATAATTGAAAATATTTTGCACCAATGATGGATACAGGATATTTGTATTTGATTAGTATTTATATAAGCTTTGCATTGATTAATAGGATAAATTGAAATGACTTTCTAATAAAAAGAACAATTTAAAAGAAAATATTACAAGGATATATGACTTAAAGATTTTCAGATTACATGGACAAAAAAAATTTATTTCCATTTGTTTTTAGTTCTATTGAGACAGATTTATTTAGTCTTATTTTCTTTTCTTTTCTTTCTTTATCTATATTTTCTCAGCTTTTAGTGATTATTTATCTTTTGTTTTAAAACTATAAAATGATTACTTTAAAGTGATTCAAGAATTAAAAGTTTGTTTGATTTTACTATACATGCATGTATTAAAAGAAAATGTTAAGTAAATACCTGAGCTCAGAAATAAGACATATCTGGAGGGGCACTATGATTCTCGCTCACTCGTTTGCCTTTCAGCCGATGGAGGATACTGCCACCCCGAAGATAGGCAGGTGGGGGGGGGTTCTTCCCAAGAATGACGAAACGGAGGCGACGATAATGCCGTTGTGCAGATTCACAGATGATGCCGACTAGAGGAGGGGCACCGATAAGCCACGGCAGTTATGGACCCCTTTTGGCCCTGGAGCATGCCAGGAACCTTTCGAGAATTGGAAGAGCCAGATGGGTCCGCACTCTTTAATGGTGGAGTACAGAATGAACCTCTGCCAAGTCGACGATGGGATTTGCAAGGATCACTTGTTGATCTGTACGCTTCGACGGTTAACCATGCAGTGTATTTTTGTCGGTAGGGTTCGACGGTTGGATTTGCTATATGGTCTGCACTCTTGGACAGTTGAAAAAGCAATGCCTCTCCTGGGGGTCGCGTGTACGCTTCTCCCCTTCCTTCTTCCTTTCACCCCCACCCTCCTTCCTATTAAGGGGGCAGCGCTGTGATTTGTTCGCCGGCTGGCGGGGTAGAGCACGGAGAGTTCGCTGGGAAGAGGGGAATCACTTCACACACACCCTTACACATTCACTAAAAATAATATTAAATTTCTTCGACAATCAATTAATTATTTTTATAACACAATGTAATTAAAAAAAAATTAATAAATCTATTAAAATAATATGAGAATATCCAATTATTAAATAAAACAAAACATTTTCAATCTTGGAATGCATTATTAAAGGGAATATTTAAAATGTTTAAATTAAATAAGAGTATTATTAATAAAAAACAGTATTATTAATAAAAAACAAACAAACGCCATAAGGCTCTAGGAGTTTGCAAACTATTTAATTAAAAATAATATAAAAAAGAAATTTAAAAACAACGCTTTTATAAATGTACTAAAAATAAAAAAAATAATTACGTATAATTTCTTTAAAATTATTTAATATATGTTACTAAAACTAAAAGCGCTGGGCGCGGGATTTGTAAATTTTAATTGTATAAAAAGGCCTATCATATGTTTTATGAATACATTTTAATAACATAGAAGTGGTCGTAATTTCGATCGCTAACTTTGTCGAACCAAACAATGGAAATGTGATTAATTGGCCGCCATTTTTTTAATTATTCTGAAAAGCACCTTTTGTAATGTAAAGTCTATTTAACACCTCTGACAATGCTCAAAACTCTAACTTAATTATAAATAGGAGAAATTTCGATTCTAAAATTTTACCCCCACTTTATTTGATCGACTGCCATTTTGAAATTAATTGACCTACAAAGATGAGACACATCAAATAAGGAAAGGATAGAGGCTTTTGAAGTTTGGATTTGGAGAAGGATGGGATGTTGAATATCAAGTGGTCGGACAAGGTGAGGAATGAAGAGGTGTTAAAGAGAGTAGGAGAGGAAAGAAATCTACTTAAAAACATTATTCTGAGGAAAAGGAATTGGATAGAAGGAATTGCCTAATGAAAGATGTACTGAAAGGAATGGTAGAAGGACAGTATAAGAAAGAGAGAAGAAGGAAAAAAAAATATCGATGAATTGAAAGAGGAAGATGGATACAAAGGGATGAAAAGATTAGCTCAGGAAAATGGTGAATGGAGAAGGAAGTATCACCACTAAAGGACCTGCGAAAAAAGCAGAAAACTTATGATGATGATGATTTGGTAATAAATGCGTAAGTGCAATGAGCATATATTATTTATTCCTTAAAAAAGAGATTCAAGGTAAGACGCTTGGTATTTTTAATGAATTATTAACAAGATCATAATGAATTACCTTATCTGAGATCTGTTTTTCATCGAGCTTTTGGTACGAGATGGTAATTTTTTAATATATTATTTCCTTCTTCCCTGTCGGACAATTGTAGTTTGCCACGAAACTGAACCAGTTTCAGAAATGAAATATTCTTTAAACCTTTCTCTGATGGACTTTGCTTCTAAATTACATGACACCACTATCTCAAGATGCTCAGGTGTCTTTACCAATCGTCGTTGGTATATTCGAAACTTTGTGTTAAAATTCCGCGCGGAACATTTAATTGTCCTTTAAGGAATCTTTGTCGAAATACGGAGTGCAAAAATATACCTCCATCGCTGTTTTTACCATATGCTCCAACGTCAACTATCGATTCGCACCAATAACAGCTAGAAGGAGGATGCTGCAGGTTTTTTTGTAATTAAAATACAATGTTCCGCTATGACTTGGCTTTTGAAATACTACATGCTTTCCATCCATGGCACCAATGCAATTTGAGAAATTCTATTTTCAACGAAATTCTTCATCATTTTGCATCCAGAGCTCTTCAGTCATTTCAGGGATGACAATAGGTTGTAATCTCTTCCAGATTGCTTGGCAAGTTTCATAAACAATATTTCTTGTAGTCGATTCCCCCAAACGAAAGTTAAGAGCTATAGTTACAAAAGCATCGCCGGTAGCTAAAAACCTGTAAAATACAAAATTTTCTAATGTAAATTTGAAATTTTTCTTGTTAATATTGATTACTTATTTATTATTAATTTAAACACCTAATAGCAAATTTTTATTCTTTTCTTGTATTGATTTGAATTATTTTGCATTTTTTTTTTCCCAAGAAAAATATTGTTTTGTATTTTTCTCAACTCTCATGGAGGGGTAATTATACCCCTTTTACACCCCCTCCCATGTATCTACCTTTGGTATTTAATATTAAAATTTGTTTGTTTTTTTTTATCCTTTTGATTTTGTATTTTTTACTTTCTCTTACCTCTATATATATGTTAATATGTATAGAGAAAGTATTGGATTCATGTCAAAAATTCGATGTCGAAATTTTGATGGATCTTCACGTTTTGAGGTCCCTTGAATCCAAAAAAGTGGTTTTCGGGTCATGGTCTGTCTGTATGTGTGTGTTCACTTTTAAGCATGAAGGAATTGAACTATGAGTCTGAAATTTTATATATAAGTTAAACACCAGAGTACTAGTACCTTTTTGACAACGAATTGGGGTGTTATAAATATGGAAAAGTAGAATTAAAACTGAAGGAAAATGCGAGGCCCATATTTTGCAAACCTAGGGTTTTACCTTTCGCTTTTAGGGACAAAGTCGATAAAAACATTGATGATTTAGTTAGGATGAAGATTATCAGGAAGGTAGATAAAAGTGAATGGGGAACTCCTTTGGTGCCAGTTTTAAAGGAAGATGGTAGGTAGTATTCGGTTGTGTGCCGACTATAAAATTACGGTAAATAGATTTTTAGAAGATGACAATTATCCACTCCCGCGAATAGAAGATATTTTTTTAATCTATCTCAAGGTGAATCATTCTCTAAACTCAAGGGCGGATCCAGAGGTGTTTCTCGGGGAGGATAATCTGGTGTGACTCGTCGCACAGCACACTATTTTTTTTAAATTTCGGTAATTTAAAAGCGCATTCTGTACTTGTTTGCCAGAATATAAATACACATCAAATTTTTTAAGTATTAATTTTAAAAATTTTACATTAAAAATAAATTTTTTTGCGAAAAAAAGGTATTTTTTTTCGAATCTCGAGGGGGGGGGGTAATTACCCCCCTTTACCCCCCCCCCTCTGTATCCGCCCTTGCCTCGAGTAACTCGGTAGTCTATAGTGTTCTAACCGTTTTTCGAGACACGCACCTTAAGATCTTAAAATATCCTGTACAGCTATCATTGTCTTTATAGTATAGTTCTTTTTTTTTTTTTTTTGTTTTAATTCAATGAATTTATATAAAGTTTGAGAAGGGTAAAACTAAGATAAAATTGTCTAAATTTATATTTATTTTCGCTAAATTTTCAAATAATCTTATTTTAAAATTCTTTAGATTCTGGGATGAAGGTTATTTTAAATAGACCTCGAAGAACCGCAGTTACTTCATCAAATCACTAAATGTGAGAAAACAAAAATGTATATCTTTTATCAATTTAATATATATATTATATATATATATATTTCAGAAAAAAATTGTAATATGGACTATAAAAGAATAAGTAAGTGTTGAATATATTATAAATTAAACATACTCTATGTTTATTTTTAAAGGTCTTGACGATGATGGAAAATCGAAACTGATATTTGCAAAGCAGTCGATCCATGAGACAGTTAATAAAAAATTAAAAAAATTTTATGAAAATTCATTTAATTACACACTCACCGAACAAACAATGATTTGATGAAGTAACTGCGACTCTTCGAAGTCTATTTAATCTTATTTTGTCCAACAAATTGAATATCGACATTTTTTAATTTGTTTATACTGTATTTTATTGAATCAATTTATAAAAACTTAAAAACTATTATTATATTATTTATACGTTCTTCACTCAGGCTTCAAATGTCCTCCAATCTGGCGAACGTACATTTCTATAATATCCATCTCCTCGATGTTCAAAGATGTAGCTGTGTCGTCTTTTGAGACCGCCCGGCCAGCGTGGAGGAATTTAGCCTCCTCACTTGATATGCCCTATTTCAATAATGTACACATTATATATTTTATTTTAAAAATAAAACTTGATAAAAAACAATACATTACCAATGTATTACAAAAAGAATCCATTAATTCCCCCAATGGGGCAACAATTTTAACTTCATAATCAATGGACGTTCCATCTTGAGCTTCGAGAACTATGGTGATTTTCTCTTCTTTCATTTCCTAAGCAAAAATTATATTAGAAAACAGTTTTTACTACTATATCATAAAGACTACAGTTAAATAATTACCTGTTTTACCACAAACATACTCACTTTCCAATTTTATTTCAATATAAAATTTGTAAAAAAAAAGTATAGAGTTGTCCAAGAATATATTAACTATTGTTAAAAATATTGATATATATTAACAATAGTTAAAATCCGTTTATTGTCGTCGAGATATCTTTAGGAAAATGGTTTTAAAACATTTTCATGCAAAGCAAATGCTTCGTCACCTATGAATACAAAATTTAATCCTTGGTCGTTTTCTTCATTTGTGGGTAAATTTAATCCTCCACTTGTCAAAGCGCGGTAAAAAGAAGTATCCTCGATAACACCACCGTCTGACAGCCTTCCTTGTTTAATAGCCATTGAAACAATGCTATAATCTTTTTTGTAATTGTAATACAGCGCTCCATTCCCCTTTGGTTTGACAATTCCTATGTGTTTTCCATCGATACTCCCCCCACAGTTGATAATCTGCCACTTGTTCTTGAATTGAAGGGCGTCATGCTTCCATTCTTCTGTTGTTTGTGGCATCTGGAAAAAAAATCATTTTAAAAATTACGTTTCTTTTTTTTAGCAGTTTTTCAAAGCACCCGAACCCAAGAAAAGACGGAAAAACGAACTAGAAAAAGATCCGTCAGCCTTCATGAAAACTTGTACTGAAATCATGGGTGCTCCTGCTAGATTATATATCATTTTTTTGGCCAATTGTCCAAGTAACATCAAAAATATAAATTTTTTAAGAATACATTTCATAAAAAAATACTATTAGAGGTAAAGGTGGTATTATGAGCCCCTGGTTTCTTTTTTGTTATAATAAATTTTTTAAAATATATTTAAAAAGTATGCAGTCAATTAATTACATAGAAAGTGTGAAACTAATAACAAAAAAATCAAAAAAGAAATTTCGTTTTGTTGAAAAAATTTTCTGTGCTAGTATTATGAGCCCCTAGAGTAAATACATAGAAAAAAAGTGTTAAAAAGAGTTAGTAATACAAATATCCTTTATGAAAATTGTATTTTTTTATAAAAACTATATTAGTGTAAATAAAGTTGGAAAACATATAAAATATTTTTATGATCTGCAAAAGTGACAAATATAAACATCTTTTTCAGTCCCAGCACAGTCATTATGTGCCCACATTTCACACATCAGCACTGTATCACAGTTCTCTTGATGATTGGCAGGTAAAGTCCTTCACAAAACTTACAGGGCGTATCTCATCTCCGGGATTATCAACTCCCACTGCATTTCCAAAATGGACTCTCCGGTATTGACGGACCCACAAAAATTGGGGCTCATATACCAGTCACGAAGAGGGGCTCAGTACCTGATGATGGAGCCATATTGAATTTCCTCAAAAGCATATTCTATCTTTAGTTTACTGTCTCAAGAATTAATTATCACCTACATTAAATCAAAGCTTAAAACCTACTCTATTAGATTGCGTAGCCTATTAAAGTAAATGTAATCGAATAATAATCTAATTAAGGGCGAAATAGGTACCTTTCAAAATTTTTTCGTAGAAGAAAACACAAACACCTGATTTATCCACCATCTATCATCAACAACTGAACCAAAAGCTCTCTGAGAATAAAAAGAACGGAACACAATGTTTCCAATCAACTCCCCACTAGATTTTGTGAACTCTATGACGAGATATATTGGGGGCTCATAATACTACCTACAGGGCTCATCATTACCACCTTTACTCTCAATTATAGCATTTGAAACAATATTCCGTGCTTAACTCAATTTTTTATTTTTTGGAGCTTGACACACTAATGAATAACAGGGTCCAGTTGTAACTTATAAAAAATATTTCAGCACAGAGACCCCCAAATAAATTAAATTATTGTATTTTTTCTAATTTTTTCTTTTATTTATACCCCAGAACACAACATTAGAAAGTCTATAACAAAAATAATTCAAAAATAATCCGGGCTCGTAGACTTCTTCTGATCCTGCACCACTTCTTTCCGAAGCCCTTACCTTCTTCATTTCTTTACGGAAATTTCCTCTGAGATTTTGCCACTTATTTTTTACAACAGTTTCGTCTATTTGAGGATATTCGGTTTTAAGAGCATTGACGATATCTTTTAACGCCTTCTGTTTTACATTTTTATTTGTATAATTTTGGTCAACCACTCTCCACAAACAAGGCCTGTCCTTGTACATCGATATTAACAGCTCAATTGCCTCTTTTTTGAGGTCTGTCGGCATATTTTATTTCAGTATATATTTGCTTTTTCGATGAGCTCAAAATTACATATGAGAAGGATGAAAGCAGCGCGCCAAGGATTAAAAAACGAATGCAGCGCGCCAAGCGTTAAAAAACGAATACAGCGCCCAACCAAGTGGTAGCAACAAAACCTGTCAGTTTTAACTGAGGGTTTGCCCTGCCAGCTAGATCCGCCCATGTGTGTGCAAGTGTCAGGCCGCGGTTCTGGGGCTTTGCCTGCAGTTCGATAGTCGCGCCGCTAACGTACAGGCCGCGCCCGCGATTTTCCAAGAAAAAACCGTCACCTGTCTAAAATACCCGTTCGTGTATGGCCGGCTAATCGAGAGAGCTTAAGAGAGGCACGATCCGGTCCCTTGAACACGTACTTGTAGAGGTATTTCACGGCCTGGATGAGTGCGCACACCTCCACGTTGATGTGTGCTTTGTACTTGATGGAGAGGTACGGGTTGTATGGGACGATCCATCGATTGTCCAGGGCATAACCTCCACTCATCACGGTTCTGCCGTTGTCGGGTCGTCGATAGGCCGGGTATCCGTCGACGTCGAGAGATGTGGTGTCACGGAACTGCATGGGATAATTCATAGAGCAGGCTCCATTCACCATGCATGGAGAATCCGGATTAGCCAGCCCACAATCTGTGCTCCATTGACTTCGATACGACATCGAGTAGTTCCTTCTCTGTGACAGGATCTGGGATGTCTGCTCAGACGATGGAATCGACCTCGTCGGCAGTGTGTGGCTTGTCTCCGTCCTTCATGGTGATGAGCAGATGCACATGTGGCAGTCTTCTCTTCTGCCATTCATAGACAGCGATGTATGCGATCACCTCGCCCCAGATGTGCTTTCTGAAGAGTTCGTCGAAGATGCCGAGTTGCTTAAGACGGAACACTCTCGCGGTCAGATACGGCCGGTCGGATGCTGTCTGTCCGGATTCAGGTTCTCCTCGATCTCTCCCAGATTGCAGGTGATAGTTACGAAGAAAACCGGTTTTCTGAATCGGGACACGATGGACAAGGCGTCCTTATATCATTTTCTTGAAATTTTTTCCCGAAGCGACCCGGGTCCTTTATGCTCAAATCTTAAAATTTCAATTAAAAAAAAAAAACATTTTCTTGGAATTTTTTCCCTGAACGGACCCGGGCCCTTTAAGCTCAAATCCCAAAATTTTAATTTAAAAAAACTTTTCTTTTTTTCCCGCCCGGGCCCGCCTCCCAAAATTTTAATTTAAAAAAAAAACATTTTCTTGGAATTTTTTTCCCTGAACGGACCCGGGCCCTTTAAGCTCAAATCCCAAAATTTTAATTTAAAAAACCCAAAATTTTAATTTAAAAAAAAAACATTTTCTTGGAATTTTTTCCCTGAACGGACCCGGGCCCTTTAAGCTGAAATCCCAAAATTTTAATTTAAAAAAAAAATCATTTTCTTGGAATTTTTTCCCTGAAGGGAATCAAGAGTCGCGGGGGCGACTCGTCGCCGAGCATGTGAAAAGCAAAAGAAAGCAAAGAAACTCTTAATACTACCATTTAGTTGATATTCCAATAGATGTCAATGGCCCATTGCATTTAGATGGACGAGTCGTCCCTAGACTATATTATCAAGAAGGATTTTAAATCCTTAATAAAAGATAGGGACGTGAAAAAATTTTTTGAGAAACTTTTTCTCTTTCTGGGCGAATATCTCAAAAAGGTTTTAAGGTGCGCGTCTCGGAAAACCGTTAAACCACGATTGACTCGATGCGGCACCAGATGGCGTTAGTGTTCCCCCATTAGAATACACGCAACTTGATCCATTTCATTCCAGACTTTCCAGCTAATTAATTAAAGGCAAAAAATTAATTATTTTTTAACACAATGATTACTAATTTAATTATCAACAACTTATAGAGCTCCTTTTTTTTAAATATCTTTTATTTAATGCGATTAATCTAAAAAAAAATTTTTTTTTTTGAAAATCAAAAAAAGGGCTTCTATAAGTTGTAGATATTTTAAATAGCTTTAATTTAAAAAAAATTTGAGGTCGATAGCTTCAAAATTGTGGCCGCTGGAAAGTCCCAAAATTAGCACCCCGAGACGCGCACCTTAAGATATCGGAGCCAAATTTTTTTTATATTAAACTAGAATAAATAAGGATTATTTTGAGCACGAATTCAAAAAAAAAAATTCCAGTGCCAAACAGAATGGCAGAGGCTCAAAGTTGAGATTTTGCCGATTTCGGAAGGTCAAAAGGAAGGTCAAAAGTTAGTTTCTTATTTTTCCTTTTTTTTTTTTTTTTTTCATTCTTTTCTTCAATTTTCAAATTTTTTAGACAAAGCTACAGGTTTCCCTGCTGGACCGATTTGGATGAAATTTAAAATACAAATAGATACTATCAAAAACCCGATACCTTTGATATAAAATTTCATTTTGGATCAAAAGTGACTTTTTTGAGAGGTATTCAAAATTTCAAATTTGTCCTATCTTTAACGTGGCGAAAAGTCAATTCTAACTATTTTACTCCCTGATGACGTCATCTAGGAACATATCTATTAATATTAGTATTTTCATCCCTAATGGAATAACAATTTTTAGGATAAATCCATTCAGATAGAAATATAATAGATTAACGTGATAAGAAGAAGTGCTACCAACATAACAAAAATAAAAAACCTAAAATTTTATAAAATTTGGTGAAATCCTATGTTTATCGTTTTGAATGGATACCAAACGATGTATTTACATTCCACCAACATAACAAAAATAAAAAACCTAAAATTTTATAAAATTTGGTAAAATCCTATGTTTATCATTTTGAATTAATACCAAACGATGTATTTATTTTTTTCTGTTTGGAATGCATATTAAAAGATCTATTCATGGGATAACTTAATATTTAATAAACAAAAATTATTAAATAAAATTTAAATGTAATATTTCACAAAAAGAAGTGAAATCTCAGCCAAAAACATCGGAGATGCAAAAAGGGGCGCCTCGCATTATTTTTGCCCAGCGTCGAGGTGAAATCAAAAAAATGCGCCTCGCTTTTCTGATTTATATAAAAGCGAGGATATATGAAACAAATAAAATTCTGTAGGGGTTTTATTTAAGTGAAAATATTTCCTCGCTTTTATATAAATCAGAAAAGCGGAGGCCATTTTTTTGATTTCACCTCGACGCTGGGCAAAAATATGCGAGGCGCCCCTTTTTGCATCTCCGATGTTTTTGGCTGAGATTTTAATTTTAAAAAATCATATTTTTTTTAAATTTTTTTCGTGAGGGGACCTGGGCCCTTTAAGCTCAAAGCAAGTTTGATAATATTTTACACATCTCAGGATAGCTAAAAACGCAGATTTCAATGAAATTTTCAAAAAAAATTTCCATACCACCAGACCCCCCGGTAGTCAACTGTCTTGATAAATTATGGTAATCCAATGTTTAGAAATTTTGAAAAAATTTTTAAATAACTTTTTTATTTAAATAAATATTGTAAGCTATGTAAAACGGTTTCAAAAATGTTGTCAAAAACTGTGTAAAAAAATTGTTGGCATGAAGGCCAAAATAGCCTTCTACATACTAAAAAAAAAACTTTAAGGGTGTGGGGGGGGCGTATTATTATGAAGTCCCGGGGCCCGTCAAGTCTGTCTGCGGCCCTGTATAGAAGTAAAAGAAAGTAAAAAGATATCAATTTGGTTTCTTCGCTAAAACCTTCTTTAGATAAAAATCTAAAATCATTGTTTCAGGGTTTTTTGAAATTCGGCCCCTAAGTACCCCAAATCGCCTATTTAGGGTAAAATTACAACTATTTTTACTTTCTCTTACCTATGTATTGCGGTCTTTCCCTTGTTCTACCGGCTGGTTAGGCCAGATGGAAAAGATACCCCTCGCAGATGAAAGTGGGGGAGTTTTCACCTGGAGAGGACGTTTTGTCTGCTTCGCAAGATATAAGCAACGCAGTTGCTTATACGCTGAAAGAATCTTTTATTTTTTAATAGGAGAGGGTTCCTAAGATGCAACTCGATAATCGGAGAGTATCTGACTTCCACTGTATATTCGCCTGGGGAGATTTTGCAAGAAAGGGGGGTTTAATTTACCTGGATTGAGTCCGGGGTCGGTCGGATCACCATGCAGTCCAAGCTAGGCTATATTAAAAGGAAAGAAAACTTATACGAGCCGAACAGGTGTTGGTATTAATAATAAGATGGTTATAATTGGAGAAAAATTTAATAATCTGGACGAATTGAAAATATTTTGTATAAATGTTTGCTACAGCAGGTTAATATTTGTTTAGTATTTATATATGTTTTTACGTGGATTAATTGATTAGCTTGTAATGAGTTAAAAATTATTTAAAGAGCTCTTAAAGGAGATATTACTGAAAGATTTTTTAGTTTACATGGACAAAACAATATTTATTTCCATTTGTTATTTTTTTAATTATTACGATAGATTTATTTATTTTTATTTACTTTATTTCTCTTTTGTGGTCTATACTTGATTAGTTTTTAATTTTAGCTTTGTTTTAGAAATATAAGAGGATTATTTTAAAGTAGTTCAAAAAATTAAAAGTTTGATTTTCCTATACATGCATGTATGAAAATTAAATGTTAATTAAATACCTGAGCTCAATTAAAACACATATCTGGACACTAAAGCGCTTGCTCACGTGTTTTCTGCCCTTCATCCGATGTGGAGGAGACGGCTACCCATCAGACAGGAGGTGGGGATTCTTTCCAGCACAACAGGACGGAGGCGATGATAAAGCAGTTTTTTTTGCAGACTCACAGAGGATGATGATTAGAAGAGAGACATCGAGAAGCCACGGCGATTATAGACCCTTGTTGGCCTCGGAGTATGCCAGAGGCCTGGCGAGGTTTCGATTTGCAAGGATCACTCGCAGAGCAGAAGGCTTCGATGGTTGTTTAATACTCGACGCTTGTGTGTGCACAGCCCAACATCAGAATATGCAATCATACGGTTGGCGGGTGTATATCGAATAGATAAGGTTGGCCTTTGTATAACGATTGCTTCGGTTGGCCGGCAGATTACGAACGGTGCGGGTTGGCGGCTGTATAGCGAATGAATCTCTCTGAGGTCGCGTGCGTGTCTCCTCTCACTCCCCTTTTTCTCTCCCCACCTTCGGCTTTTTGATCCCCACCTGCCTGCTTCTGACAAGGGTAGCGCCGTGATTGGTTGTCCGGCGTGAGGGGTCGTCTCCAATCTTCTCTGGCAGTAGGGGAACAATTTTTTTCACACACACACTCACAGATTTATTAAAAATAATATCAAATTTCTTCGACAATCCTTTAATTATTTTTATAACACAATGTAATTAAACAATAAAACTAAGAAAGCTATTATACGAATCTGAGAATATACAATTATTAAATATAACAAAACATTTTCAAGTTTAGAATTAATTATGAAATTGAATAATTAAAAATGTTTAATTAAATAAGAGTATTATTAAAAAAAAAAAAAATAAACAAACACCATAAGGCTCTGGGAGTTTGCATCCCCCCGTCAGAATTTTGCTGGTGGCACACTGGTGGCTAACCAGCAAATTTCTGACCACGCGGTATGAACAGGTAACTATAAATCACTGTGGTTAAGATTTAAAAATTTGAAACATGGCCGCCCCGATTAATATCCTCCCCCGCACTCAACTCTGGCATAAGATTTCAATTTTCAAGCTTAGGGTTTTGGAGGAAGCAATAAAAAAAATACTTAGTATAGCATGAACAATCAGTAGTGAGGACAACACTCATCAGATACCGAGCCACATCTCAGAAGTTTTCTCTTTCTTTTAACATATATATATATATAAATTTAAGATTTTCCTATATTTTTTTTTTTTTAAAACAAACATACTACAATAAACCTGCACAACAGTTTTCATTATTCACAAAATTAATATAGATTATTAGACTTCAATTTCAATATTTTTATTAGGTATATATTCCTTATTATTTTTCCTACATTCTTCTATCAACAAACTGAACTTCGAGAGATTACTAACTTTACAAATATTATCAACTATTTACTATTTAAGAGGGCCCGTGCCCAGAGCACGACACCAAAGAGGCCGTCGCAACCCATTGAGAACTAAATGTTCTATGCGAACGTCACATCAGACGAGCAAAAGAAAAAAAATTTCAATATGTCTTATAATAAGAAGTGAAACTTCTACGTCAACTTGGGACCTCCAAAGCAGAAATGCTGGGCCTTTGGCTGACAAACCAATCCCTGTTGAATGCACAGAGACTCACACCTAAACCACGAAGCAAATATTCTTTTCCTATGACATGCAGTGACCTCGGGAATATATATATATTTTTTAAGGGGGCGGGAACTCAAAGAAAGGCCTTAAATCTACCGGCTTACGTCTCATGCGGTAGTCAGGTGCTTTCTTGAGACCCTAAAAGAGGGGTGGGACACCAGGAAGGGCCTTAATTCTGTCGTCTTACCTTCTGCGACAGTCAGGTGCCTTCTGGAACCCGAATTGCAATTAATTAATGGGGGTTGAGGTATGCAAAGGAGAAAGATATATTCAAGAAATTACATTTGAGTTTGTACACCCTTAAGGGTTTTGATTCACAACTACTTGGCTTACATAGCCACCTCGAACGTTCCTTGACAAAGCTAATTCCTACGGACAAAATTCATCTATTCTTAAGTTCATCATAAAAATAACTAAATTCGACTTACTATAACAAAAAGCTACTCTACTGATTACTCCAACACCTCTGATCTCGAACGAGGGCAACTGGCCCGTTGATTATATAAAAATTGAAATTAGGAGCCATACTGGACTCAAGAAAAATCAAATCTTAGTTTTTTTTTTTTTTTTTTATATATATATTTTTTCTAAAAGCAAAAATAGTTATACATTATATCATTGATTTTATATATTTTTTTTTTTATCTTATATCTTACTCAAAGCTGCAAACCAAAATTAATTCAAATTAAGCGATTTAATTATTTACCACACAAGGCTATTGAAGACTAATAATTTATTTCAACACTACTCAACTCAACTTTTTACTAATCACCTCACACAACAAAATAAAACTTCAACTATGACAGTATGTTTATAGATATATATATATATATGATTATTATTATTCTTATTCAAAAAAAAAAATTTTTTTTTATATAGCCTCCCCACTACACAACATATTCAAATTCAGACCAATTGACATTTATTTATTTTTTTTTTTTTTAATATCGATAACTAATTCATTCATTTCCTTTATACTATTCTAACAAAATATCATTATTACCAAACTCTATCATCAATATCAGATTACGACTAAAACAACAACAAAGAGAGCTAGCTTACTACAAAAAATCTCCATTCAAATCTATATTCGGAATACAAGACTAACGTTACAACTACAAATTCTATTTTCTTTTATTGGAGAAATTCGAATAACATCTATTTATATCCACAACTATACATAAAAATCTATACTTACATAGCTATAATTATACCTAAATCTATATATATATATCTATACTTTATGTTAAACTGACCAAAACCTCTCGACAGAATATTTGTATACACAGTTACAAAAAAAAAACAAATTTTCTTCTAAACACTATTGTCAGTTACTCGAAACGAAACACATACAGAATGAACCAACAGAATAGCACTTGAAAAAGCCTACACAAAACTTCCTTCTCATGAATTCATAGCTGCGAGGCTCCCCCAATGCTACAGCTGGCTCACGACCACAAAACAGTTTACTAATACAACCGAATAAAACCAAAAAAAAAAAAACAACACTCTGAAAGCCTACAAGATAGAAAAACAAAGGTTCTACGAACTAATCTATATAGAGCAACGTAAATAAAAAAAAAAATGAAATGAAAATGAGAGGAAGGAAGTCAAAGAGAGCCCACTTTAGCCTCAGCGCCAAACCCAGGGAAGTTGATTTGGGGAAAATTAAGTTTGAGGCCCGCCTACAACCCAAAATTGACCCTCGGGCCGGAACCACCGCGGCCAGTCTCGCTAAGCGAATTTACTCATATGAATCATTATTATTACCAGAGTTGGGGATCGGCACCCCAAACACCTGGAAAAAGGCTGATGGTAGAGAGGCCACTGGCATCTACTCAAACAGGCTTATAAAAAAAAAAACGAATTCTGTATTCGCTTAAGGTTTTTTTTTTTTTTTGTTTTGAATTCCCATCAAACAAAAAAATAAATTAAAAAAAAAAAAAACAAGGGCGGAATAGCAAAGAGTTTGGTGGTCTATTTTTTCCGGGTCCCCCCCCCAAATAAAAAAAAAAATAAAAAAAAAAAATTTACAAAAACCAAAAAAAAAAACTCTCTCGATACACACATGTGTGGGTGTGCGTCCCAGATGCGAGTCAAGGCTCAGTCTGACAGGGGAAGATATGTAGACATACATCCACATACAACCAGGTGCGCGCACACACACACAGGCGTACGGACGAAAACACTGACCTAGCCGGTGAGATTTTGAACATAGTTCAAAAAAAAAAGACATAAGTAAGTTAAAAGAAAAAGGACATAATTGGTGTATGGCAAAATTGACTTTATGAGTACTGGACAGCAAATAATCCTAGGGATAATATATATAAAAGACATAAAAAAAAAAATAAAAAAAATAAAATTGTGGGTGAATTCAGCCCCCGATACATCCACATTATCGGTTTCAG
>JAKCPI010011703.1:0-23436 GCA_023213315.1 Euborellia annulipes | reverse complement strand
TATATAATTAATGGAAGATGTTTATATCATTCAAAGCTCGAAGAAAAGTAGCAAACGACAAGTTCTTTGATCCAAATCACACCTAAAATTAAAAATAAAAACAACATTTAATAAAGATTTTTATTTGAAAAAATATAAAATGCCTTAAAATAAAGAGTGATTAAATTTTGTCATTCCTCCTTTACTCTTGGACTATCTTGCTAATTATTTAAGACAAATAGTAGATATAGAAAAAATAACATGATACAAACTAATAAACTCACCAAATAGGAATGCGAGATGACAAGGAGTTTATCTGGAATAATGAATAGATGTATCTTGGAGGAAATTCTGAAAATAAAAAAAATTTATATACAGGAGAAAATATATTTAAAATTAGTAAAACATAAATTTCAATTTATTAACTATTACCTTATTTAATGATATATTATTATTTAATGATATATAATTTCTTTGAAAGCTTAAGTCTCTTCTATCATCTATTTTTGAAAATCGAATATAATTCCATTTCTATTTCTTTTTCATAAGTCAGACGTGAAATGGAAATTATATATACTGTATATATGATTGATGGATCAAAGCTCGAAGCAAAGCAGCTAACATCAAGTTATTTAGTGTAAATCACACCTAAAATTAAAAATAAAATGAGCATTTAATAAAGATTTACATTTGAAAAAATATAAAAATGGCTTAAAATAATGTGTGATTAAAATTCAATTGAAAATAGAAAAGGTAAGTAATGAATCTGACATATTCAGATTGAATGACACTTTAATTATTTCATAAATTATTTATAAAAATGGATAATAATGGATCGAAAAATAAAGAAATGTGATTAAATCATTTGTTTCTGTGATTAATGAAAAAATTTAAATGTCAAATTTAAAGCGATTTGAAAAAAAAAAAAACTGTTTAATGAAATAAATAATCTATTTAATTTATATAATTTACATATCGAAATTAAATTGAAAATGAATATTAGATGATTAAAAGAGATGAAATATTAAAAAAAGAGAATAAAATTTGGCAGTCAGACAGACAAAGAAAGGTCATATTTAATCACGAGTTTAGAATATTTTTAATTATTTAATTTAATGAAAATAATAATTCTGACCCAATTAAATAAATATTTAAATGCATTACTGACCTTAAATTAGAGTAATAATTAAGAACTTGAAATATAAATAATTTGATCTGATGACAGGTGAGATATGTTAAAGTTTCGTTGGCAAAGTCATGGATGAGATAAAGAGGCGAGGCATTCGTTGGCTTTTTCAATGGAGTCAAAGTCAAAGCAATCGAGCTTCCAGAGTTGGCAGGTTTTATCCCGCCGAGTATAATACACGGTTTTATACATGTATAAAACTATCGCGGATAAAACTAGGCCGATGTATAAAAGGTATAAAACTGTAAAAAACCAACCCCGCCCTGAAAAAAACAGCTTAGAAGCTTTTCATATTCTATAATGTTTTAAAGCATTGACGATGTTGTTTGCTTTTTATTTAGTGAATAATATAATCAAAATGTTAATAATTGAAAAATGAAATTTTATTTGAATTTCCTTTCTCGTCGGGTTTGCGCATGCGCATCCAAGTTTTATACATTTTATACGTTTTATACAAGTTTTATCCGCGATTTTTGTATAAAACTGCAAAATCGTGTATAAAACCCAACTCTGCGAGCTTCTCGATTTTATTACTTCTATTGAAAAAAATTAGTATAATTTATATTAAATATATTTTATTCTATTCAAAAAATTTAATTAAATTAAATCAATGTATAAAATATATTTGAAAACAATTTGTGAAATGTCAGATTCTCTCTCATAGGTGCCAAATTTGAAATTCTATTACTCTTTTTTAAATGTTAAACTAACAACTAACAACCAAAAAAAAATATTTCACTTTTTTCGGAACAGTGTGAGAATTTTTTCTTAAATTCATTTGTCTCATAAAGATTAGGGTCCGACCGAAACAAGATTTTTAGCCGAAACCGAATTTCAGCCTCAATCTTAATTTCGGCCGAACCCGTATTCTTTGACAAAATTTTATTAATGCATCTATATAATAAAATAAATAGTTGTATTCTCATTTACAGCTATTTCTTCTAAACGATTAAACAAATCTACTAATTAACGTCAAAAATTATTAAATAATAGTAAAAAATATTATAAATTTCTTATGGGCAATTTGGTTTCCCGCTAAAATAGAAGACCCTGGCTATGTTACCGACGTTAGAAGACCAAAGAAACATGGCACTAGATTTAAAATTTTTTTTTCTTTTAGATTTTTATTTTTATTAAAGTGTAATAACAATTCTAAGTTATTATTTTAAAATATTCAAAGAAATCTAATTTAAACAAATATAAATTATTACAATTTTCATACGTAATGTTTTAGAAAATTACATGTCATTTTTTCTTTGTGGTAGTCATATTTTATTTCATATATTTAATGATTAAAGTATTTTAAATTTTTTACAGCATTTTTAAATTTTATTTTTTTAAAGGTTAAGAAAAAGTGAATATATAAATTTTATTTAAAAAATAAGTTTGAAATAAATTACGTTAAATGATAATCAAAAATGACATTTGTCAAATAAAAAGGAAATTATGTCATCATCCTAATTTCATTTAATTTTCAATAATATATATTTAATAACAATTAGCAGAATGTATTGTTTAAAAAACATTCATAAAAATGCATATCAAACGTTATTCCTTGTCAGGTATGTCTACTTTTTCAATTTATAATATTTTGTTAAATATGCCATTTTAATATTTTTTTTTTAGGAATTATAGAACAATAAATAATGAAGCAAGAAAAAATAAAATAATGAACTTTTTCTTTTCAAGAACATTAAAATTTATGCAATATTTTGAAGAAGTGCTCACAACTCGTTTTCCATCAGCAATGAAAGTTTATCGAGTATTTAAAGTGGGCACAAGAGAATTTTATGTAGATATGAAAGAATATTTTAAATTATCTAAATCAATTCATAATTCATCAAGATTAATAGAAACTTTAACGTTAAAAGAATTAGATTTATATTATCAGATGCCCAAAGATATCATCAAAGTTACTCCCCTTTTATTAATTTCTCTACTTCCCTTTGCTAATAATGTAATTTTCCCTATGATGTAAGAATTTTTATAATACTTTACATTTTTTAAAGAGAAAGAGTTTATTTTCCGCCTGAATAGAAAATAAATGAACATTTATATTGCCTGAAGGTGTAGTTGTGATGTCAAAGCGGTTTCAATAAGAGTAATTCGTCTCATTAGAATTATCTTGTAATATATTGACTTATATTCCAAAAAAAGAAATTTTATTTATATTTATTTATTATAAAAAGTCGCATCCCGTCTCATGCGACAATTTATTTCAATTTGTAAAACCATCTGTTATACCCCCCCCCCCCCCCCGATCTTTTATAAATAAACTTTTTCTCTTACAATCAAATTAACAAATTGACTTCTTGTAAATAATTCTAGGTATTTTTTTCCTCGTCAATTAATGTGTCGTCATTTTTGGTCAATTGAACAACGAACAACATTTCCTCTAATCACACTAACTAAAAAGAGTTTCTCAATATAGACCAGTTTTTCGAGCTTTACAATTGCATCTTGATAATTTACAAAATACACCTTTACATTTCCCTTGGAGTCAAATTCTTGGGCAGGTAATTTTTTTTTATTTATAATTAATTATAATTTATTTAAAATACCAATTAAGATTTTAATATTAGATTGGAAGTGGAATGCATCCAACTGCTTTAGAAGTTCTTTCCTGTCTGGAATTATTTACCGAAGGGCCTTACTCACTTGAGAATATGTCTTTTATTCATAGTCAACATTTAATAAAAGCTCATGGTTTATCTTATTCATTATGGCCAAAAAGAATTTTGAGAAGTCATGCTAAAAGCATTCATTTAAAAGATGCTGCAATTGTTAAAGAGGGAGGTCCTCAATATTTAAATCATTCAACTCTTAGAGAGGTGAGAAATTATTTTTTTTTACAAATAATTAATAAAGATTTTAAAAAAAAATTTAAAATTTAAAGAAATTTTTTCAAAATCAAATTCCAAATACTGGATTTACTAAAAAAAAAATGAAGTATTTTTCCCGAATTACGATATAGAAAAACTTTCCCATAATTTAGACCAGTGCTTCTTAAACTTTTTGAAGTCGAGACAGGGGCGGCTTTAGCGGGTAGGCAACTGCCTACCAATAATAATGTCGGTTTTGGCATAAGCTACAACAGAGTTCAATTTTAATAGTTATTTAATTAATATCCACTGTTGTAGTTAAAAAAATGTCATCCTTTTCTGTGTAAGTAAACGCAAAACAATAACTTTAATTAAAAATGTTGACACCCCGGAAAGTTGCCTACCCAATATCTTCATCCTAGAGCCGCCTCCGAGTCGAGACCGCCTTGGAACCCAAGTATCTCATGGCCCCAACCTATTTTTTTTCCGGCAAAATTTAAAATAATTAACGCATGAAATCAAATAGTCAATCCCAAACTGTGCGGCTATTTATAGTAATGATGATAATAATAATATTATATATTACTTTATAAAATATTAAACGGAGATGTTTAGCTGATAATATGTAGTTTAAAAGTTTCTGGATTTCTCCAATGAGCAAGCCGCCAGGGTTGACGTTTCGGTCACATATTGGACCATCCTCATGGCTATAATACAACGGATACAATTTAAACAAAGAAAAAAAATTGTGATATTGATGTTTAATTGTATCCGTTCTGTTATAGCCCTGAGGATGGTCCTATATGTGACCGAAAAGTCGGCCCTGGCAAATTAATAATAAATAAATTGAAAAACTACTAGCTGCTTGCTAATTTGAGATATACAAAGATTTTTACTCGAGGCAACGTAAGTTTGATCAGCATTTTGCGTTCATTTTAAGCTGCTCTGGAGTGAACAATTTATTTTAATAAGGGAGCAAAAGAAACTTAGTGCGCAAAAACGTGTTTAATTTATTTTTAAACAAATCAAACCACATCACCCACATTTTATATCATTGCAAAAAAAAAGTATTCGCCCTTAATTTTTCGCTATTAGCCGAAAAATTAAAGACAGAAGTTTTAATTATTATTAAATAAAATTGCAAACATAAGAGGTAAAGAGATATATCAATTCGAATGAAGAAATACTATTAGTAACAAAGGTTCGCCCTGAGATTTGGCATGGAAAAATTCTTATATATAAAGAACGCCAGAAACCGAAAATGTTTGGGAACCCCTGGTCTATGTTATAACCAGTTGCAAATATATTAACATTTCAAATTTTTATAATTATAAACCAAGTATTTAAACTTATTTAACAATAATAATTTATTTGCGACTCTTCCAAGGCCCCCTGCGGGTAATCCACGGTCTAATACTTTGAGAACTAATTTAGACCACTGATTCTCAAATTTAAATGCCTCTCTTTCAAGGATGTTCGCAAATGAACAAAAAAATTAAATTTACTCTCCATTCCTTTACTAAAAAAATTAATTTATAATTTATATTTTTTGTTTATTATAAAAATGATAACAATATCAATATTTAATAAGTATTCAAATGCTTTATTTTTTGCTGCCCCTTTTATATTTAACAAAGAGGGGCTGAGCTCAAAATACAACAAATATTAGTACTGAATTTTTTTAAATATGACTTATTTAAGAATTTAATTTTTCTATTTTTTAGGCTCTCTTTTTAAGAGGATTAAATCCCATTAATATGAAAACAGAGCATGCCATGCGGTTTTTATCGAAATGGCTTTTTATTTCCCAACAAATTGATGCAGATAGTTATTCACTATTGCTTCATTGCCCTATTCTTATAGCATATAATCATCCTACCAACTGGCGATTGATACATATATAAATTTTATTTAATATTAAAGTTTTCTAGTCTTTCCTTTTAAATTGTAATAAGGAAATAAAAAAAAAATAAACAAACTTTAAAAATATATATTTATTTATTTTTATATCCAAAATATACATGTAATTTTTATAAAGATCATAAAAATTATATTAATTTTAATATATATATTTATGTACATTTATTTGATAATTTAAATGTAAAACTGTCAAATTAATATAAACAATTAAATTTTTATTAAATTCAAAAAAAAAAGATACTATATACTTTACTTTTGTCATGAGAGCGGAATAAATGAGGGGAGATGTCCTATTTTTGGTCTATTGGCAAGAAAATCGGGCGCATCTTCCTCTTCTTCTCGAGAGCTCTCTAAATTATCACTTATGGAATCATCTGGGATATTTTCTTGTACCTCATTCCTTTCTGATTCTCTCTCATAATAACGTTTTCTATTATTATCCCCATTTTTTTCTTCCATTTCTTCAGAAAATTCTTTTGGTTTGGAGCTTCCTTGTACTTGTCTTTTTAAATCTTTTTCTTGTTTTATTTTTTTAGTAGATCGAGGTTGTCCATGAGACCAGCGACATTTTTTACCGTGATGACAGGTGCCAAATCGATCCCATCGTGGACATATCAACACATGTCGACGTATGCACTAAATTTTGATGATTTTTAGAATGAATTAAAATATGGCGATAATAAATACCTTGTTACTAAGAACAAATATAAAATACAATTATTTAAATACATTTAAAGAAAAGATGCTTGAGGGTTTTTTTTTATGATTTCAATAATGAATATATTTTTAATATAGAGTAAAGTTATCTTTAAACAAATAAGTTTAGAAGATTGTTTCTCAAGAGGAATAACTTGCATATTGTGAGTTATAGTATTCTATGTGGAAATTAGAAACAGCGGAATTGTGCAGTAATTCAAACAACAGATCATCTCACTGATTTAATGCATTTTAATAAAAATTTAATTATCAATTTCATTTTTTGTAATATTTTATTTAAAAAATATGATAAATTAAGTATTTTTCAAAATAATAAAATATATATATATATGTATATATTTAAAAAATAATTATTTTTTTTTAATATGAAACAATTCACTAAAAAAAATTTGTTATTTTCTAAAATAGTGTATATAATTTTTTTTTGAGGTGGCCTGGAGAGACCCCAGGAGTTGAGCCTGGGAGCTCCAGCCAGGTATATAAGGGGGGCCGAGGGGGCCCTGGCCCCCCCCCCCCGAAATTTCCCAAACACATATACATATATAAGGATATACAGACATCAGCGCAACAAATTTTTCCGCAGGATGGAAAACTTTGATTCCGCAAAAGAAAAAAATGTTCCGCAAAAAATTTCGTGTGAAAAAAAAATTTAGTTTCTTAAAAAAAAAATTTCCGCAGAAAAATTTTCGAGTTCGGCCCCCCCCCCCCCCCGAAAAAAATTTCTATATACGCCCCTGGCTCCAGCCTATTCAGAGTATCGATGTGCTTCTTTTACACAAAGTCCAGGGAATCTATTGAATTTTACTAACTAATGAAATGAATAAATTTATAAAATATATCTTTTAAAAAAAGTAAAATATACCTTTTCTCCTTGGGCACATTGTCCTTTAAGAAAGGCCATGCAAACTGGTGCCTTAATGCTATGCTTGACATGTAAATAAGGACATAGATCTTTGTTACAGCAGCCTGCCAAAAAATATTTGCATACAGGAAGTAGTTTAGCTCCTTTTCGCATCCAGACAAGTCCTTCGGTTTTAGGATAAATAGCACGTTTTCGGGCCTTCCGAACAACAGCACGGGCCTAGTACAGAGAAAAATATTTTAAGGTGATTTTTCATTCAAGAAAATAAAGACCTTACCTTTAAAATCGTTATATTTCTATTTTCTGGTAGGCTCTTTGCTCGAGGTTCCCTGCTCAAAAAAAAAAAAAAATTGTTCGTAAGAAAATTGTTATTGACGTTTGAAAATTAGATGAAGACATGGGCGTAACTAGGGGCTCCCCCCCCCCCAGAAGGCTTGTGCAAAAAAAAAAAAAAAAGGGAAAGGGGGGGCCCGGCGGGGGGGGGGGAGCGGGCCCCCCGCCCCCCCCAGCCAAATTCTCTAGTTACGCCCATGGATGAAGAAGACGGGTACCAGCAATGAAGAAAATATTAGATGAAAGACAATCGGATCAAATTTTATGGGCAGTAAATTGAACAGAAAAGGCCAATTATGTTTAATCAAAACACAAAAGACCTTTTGATACTAAATTGGGATCATTCTCATGGGCTACAACTTGTCGATTTTTCTCTCTGAGTCATATGCCACATGAGGTACAATTTTTTCAAATTTTTAGATTATAAACTACAAACTTGAAAGATGATCCAATATATAGAAATAACGCTTGTGTTTTGAATAGCCATCATTGGCCTGAAAAGGTTTAGCTTTCGTTTTTCATTAAACTTTAAATAGGCTCTAGGTAATATTGCTTGAGTTAAGTTTTCAAAGGTATACAAAATTATATATGCTCTATTATTTCATGAATTTTTGACCCTAAAGTCAGCAATATAGGTTGATGAACCATCTTGAATAATAATAGTAGGCCTACACATATACTCAGAGTGTCAAAGTTGAATCATATAGATATAGGTATTTCATGTGATTATTTCCTTGTTTTTATAAAAGAATGATGGTGTCTACACAGCAAGCAAGAATTCTTAAATGATGGAATTTTTATTCGAAAATTTGAACCATGAAAATTTTTCAAAAAAAATGAAATAATCACATGCAGAAAGCAGAGTCGCTTTGGGACACAATTACATATAATTATATTTAAAGACAGATGGTGAACGAATAAAATTTGGTCCAAAACGCCTCTTTCGGCTGAGGTATTCAAAGGCTTCATTGCAACTACCTGTCTTGTTTAAGCAATATAAAAAAAATCTGCTGTGACTGATTGCACCAGATTTTTTTTTTTTGTTGGAGGCCAAGTTTTGCTTCATTGACTAAAGACCCTTTCTGAATTATTAAAGTAGGCTTACCTTGATATTTGTTGATTAGAAGTTCGAGGTACTTTTCTATTATCCAGTTTGAAATGATTAGATGACGATTTGGATTCTTTTTTTACAATTTTGAATTAACTTATATTTTGAAACCGATTTAATGGACGTCGGGGAAGTAATTAATTTCCGAGGTGTATGGGTTTTTTTTGAATTTCTAATTTTTTTGTTAGCAATTGGACTTTTCCTTACCAATTTATTTCTACTCAACGCAATTAATGATTGATGTGTTATATTTGTTTGTTTATTAATGATTTTTTTACTTTTTATTAATTTAGTTCCAGAATTACGAGGAGTTTGATGTTCGGAAGATTTTAAAATATTTTTTCTAATCAATTTTGTTTTACTTAAAGAAATCAAATTTGGTGACATTTGATTTGAAATCTTTAGCGATTTTTTTGAACTACTAAGTCTCCTTAAATTTGTTACTTGTTTTCTAACTAATTTGGTTTTTGAAATTGATACTAGTGGCAATGGACTATCGTTAACTATTTTGTGGCATTTTTTTAATTTAATATTTTCCTTTCTAACTAATTTTGTTTTACTAAGTGAAATTAAAGGATTTTTTTCTAAATTTTCGGATGATAAAGGGGAAAATTTTTGTATTTTATCTCTCATTTTAATTTTTACCTCAGAATCTCTAACATTTTTGCAGGGCAAAATTGCTTGTTGGTTTCTCGTTAAATGGGAATGATTTTCTTTTATTAAAATGTCTTGATTAAACTTATTTTTATTAAGTATTTTTTCTTTTTCTTCAAAAGTTTTTTGTGGTTGTAAATTATCAGATGGGATTTCTTGTATAGAAGTAGAATTTTGCATCGATTGGGACAAAGATGTATTAATATTATTGAAACTGAAATTATTTATTAATTTTGGATTTAAATGTACCCGTAAACTTTTAGGATTAATATGAATTGAATGATTTTTTATGATTTTAGGATTTATATGAACCGTGGAAGCTATTAAATGCTTGGGATTAATATGTATTTTTACATTTTTGGAAGAATCTGAAAAAAAAATTCATGATTACGATAAACAAGTTCTGTATTGAATTATTTAGGTGCAAGAATAAAACCTAGGTTTTAAAATTTTAACAAATATAACTTATTCCCTTTGTAAATATCATTCTTGAGTTGAAACAATGACTTTCAAAACAGCACAAAGCCTCAAGAACAAATTTTTGGAAAAAGAAAGACACAGCTCTTGAAAATGGTTATCTCAAAATAAGATGTTATAAAATTTCAAAGATGATGTTAAATAAGTTAACATTACTAAATTTTTCGAATTTAAAAGCATTAGCTAGCAATCTTTTTCATTTAAATTCTCTTAATTAAAAATGATGCTTTATTTTTTCTACTTATTAAAAATCTGCTAGGTTTTATTCATAAAAATTAATATATAAAATAAAATGATAATTTTACTTACCCATTTCCATATGTGGTGTCATTAAGTTGTGCAATTTTTGCAAATTAGAACCACACTATATTTATATTATTAATATAAATAAATATATATCAACATAAAGTAAATAAACGATTTATGTATAAACAAAATCTAAAATATTAATAATTAGTCTATATTATAATGATAAAATCCTAATCTATTTTAAAAAATACCAAGAATAAAAAAAGTAAAATAAAATTAGGAAGAAAGGATTAAAAGTTAAATCTCGCGTATTTACTAGTAAAATCAAATTCGTTAATAAATAATAAAACCTATAATTGGAATATTAAGAATCATAGATAAAGAACGTCCATGTTAAAATTCCTTGAAGAATTCTGTCCATTTTGTCACGTGACAGGGCCAAAGTTAATGTCACAGATTAATAATATACAGATGGGAAGGCTAGCCGTTTTGCTGGAAACAGTGCGACACTAGCGCACTCACGTCCAGTTTGTGCAAAAATTCAAAAACATGAAGTTAGTCCTGAATTAGTCTGATTTTGTAGCTTGATAAGTTAACATATCTGCGATATCGACACCCTTCAAACTAAAATCTGCTAACTTGTTTTTTTCTCCAGAAAACAAAACTAATCAATTTTTATTATTATTATTTTTTTTTTAAATTTAGCCTTATAGAACAAATATGTCCATTCGAAGATTATGTATCCTATGTGGAAATGAAAACCAGGAAAATAGATCTCTTTTTCGTTTTCCAGCTAATGAAAGGTAAGTGAAATGTTTTTTTTTTTTTTCTAAATCTATTTAGGCCCGTGGTTATAAGTGAAATTTAATTTACCTTAAATGAGAATTAAACTTTTTTTAACTTTTAATTTAACTAATTAATAAATATAAATATTATTTGCAGAGCAAAAATGTGGAAAGATACAATCAAGAAATTTATGCCTATTGCTGTTAATAATATAAATCTTTTTAAAAACAAATGGATTTGTCAAGATCATTTTGAAGAGAAGTGTTTCACCTCAACATTGAAAAATCGTTTAAATAAATTTGCTGTTCCTTCAAAGTTTACAAAAAGTACAATTTCCGAGTTGTATGAGAAAGAACCACCTGCGAAAAGAATTAAACTACCCCTAAAAGTAAAGATTCAGTATTCTTTTTTTGGCTCTTAGCCAATGGCTTAGAGGTAGTTAATTGGCTTCTGATACCAAAGGTCAAGGGTTCGCATCTCATCCCAGGCGACAAAATTTATTTCAATTTAATTGGATACCAATCATTTGCAATAAATAGGGACGAGATCTTAATGGCCTGTGATGCCGAAAAAGACCTAAAAACGAATTAAAAAAAAATAATTATTTTTGGTTTTGAATTCAATATTTACTCAGGTCCTTTTCTATGTCAATATATGTCATTATAATAACCTTAATTTATTCTTTGTTTAAAGGAAAATTTATCAGAAAACGATGCTTTGGGGCTAAGTATTTTAAACACGAATTCTCCCAGTTCTTCGGTAAATATAAATACCTTCTTTTCTGATGAAGTAATCTGTTTTTATTAAAGATTTTAAAGTGAAACTTTTATTTATTTTTTTTTTTTCTTTTATTCTAGACACAGGCCAGAATATCGCTTTTTTTTTGTTCCAAGCAATGAAATTATACAAATATATATTGTATATATATATCATGTATATATATCTGGCAGGGCAAAATACTTAAAAGAATGTATTTGATCTATAAATGCATTTGTATTTCAAATATAATATAGGAATTTTGACTGCTTCTGTGTATATATTAAATATTTTTTTTTTTTTAAACAAAGACATTTTAGACATTAATTGTTGTTTATTTGATTAATTAATAATACAAAAATCCTAACAAGGGACACTAACCAAAAAGGTACACTTCATGTTGATTGTTAATGGACGTACATTATTATTATTTTTTTTTTTTTGTTATTGTATTAAATTTGTATTGTGTTTGTTTGGCCCTTAGCCATTGAGGACTGGTGCCTCTAAGCGGGCCGTTAATAAATTTATTTATTTATTTATTTTATTTTTTTTTTTAACAAAATACCTGATACTTCATTATTTATATATATTTATGGAAAGAGTCCTTTTTATCAAAAGCAAATTATAATTTTATTTTCTTAAACATAAAAATAAATAGATTATAATTCAAAAATATATAATAACCAGCTCATGGTTAATTAAAAATTTTAATTATTTAAATATAATTTCATAAACCTATTATTATCGATTTCACCTTCGATAATCGACAAATTTCAAATTTTGGAGGCAATTTGTTTCATGACGTCACGCGATGGTAGCGACATCGCAAACCATTCGGTTAACCTGTTTCCATTGCAGGTATAGGAGCCTTCCCATCTGTATATTATTAATCTGTGGTTAATGTGACGTCACAAACCCGCAATTTTTAAAATTATGAATCATTTACGCATTATTATTATTGAGGAGTCAAAAAAAATATCCAAGACATAGGCAGCCAAAATTATTTCTTTTATTATTGCAGTTTCAGGCTGACGTTTCGGCCACTGGTCTAGGCCATCTTCAGAGCCGGAGGCGAGAATAAATGAAAATTACAATTTCAGCGACACACATTCGCATGAACGGAGCGTTGTCCTATGAGCGCTCCGTTCATGCGTTCATTTTTTGACTCCACAATAATACTTCCAGCCACAAAGACATACCTCACAATTATTATTATTATTATTTATCTTTAGGGCGCTCTCAGCTGCCATGGCTATTCGCGCCTCGTGGCATATAATCCCACTCGGGCTTACTCACTAGAGTCTAAATGCAATTTAGCAGAGATAGATCTCTTAAAAACTTTATGACGCTGTCTATCAACCTGGCGTCTTCCAACATAGTTGTTAGATCAGTAGGCAGACCATTTTTCATCCTTTCCTCCCGATATAAAGAGCATTCAGTAAGAACATGAGCCACGGAGATCAACTCATTGCACTCCGCACACCACGGAGGATCCTGCCTCTTAATCAAATGGCCATGACTAAAGAAGCAATGTCCGATCTTCAGGCGAGTGAGAATCGACTGCTTCCTTCTAGACAGGTCCACCTTAGGGGGATCGCAGATGACCGGTTTTATCCTGTGCAGCTTATTGCTGGTCTCCCTTGACCACTCAGCTCGCCAATCGCTCAGGATGGACTTTCTCAAATGGGCCCGGATATCGTCAGGAAAACTGACATTAAAATCCCCCACCATCTTCATTGCTCCACTCTTTGCTGATAGGTCGGCTAAATCATTCCCCAAAAAGCCTATGTGCCCCGGGATCCAGATGAAAATCAAGTCTGCCCCTCGATCAATAATAATTCAAAATTCGTATGTTCTGAATCAAAGGATGGAATTAATACATATTGCTAAGAAACAGGGCCGCAGACAGGGGGGGGCAGGGGGGCTATATCCCCGGGGCCCGGGCGCTCCGAGGGGGCCCGGGCCCATTGCGCTCCCGCCTTAAAATTCTAATAAAAAATAATTTTCATGGTTAAAATATCAATTAAAAAAAATCCTTTTCTTGAAATTTTTTTCCTCAGGGGACCCGGGCCCTTTAAGCGCAAATCTTAAAATTTCAACTAAAAAATTCTTTTTCTTGGAATTTTTTTTCTCAGGGGGCCCGGGCCCTTTAAGCGCAAATCTTAAAATTTCAACTAAAAAATTCCTTTTCTTGAAATTTTATTTCTCAGGGGGCCCGGGCCCTTTAAGCTCAAATCTTAAAATTTCAACTAAAAAATTCTTTTTCTTGAAATTTTATTCCTCAGGGGGCCTTTTAACCACAAATCAAGTTTGATCTTTTTCACGACTCAGGATAGCTAAAAACGCAGATTTCAGTGGCTAATTTTCAAAAAATTTTCTATACCCCCAGATTCTCCCGGAAATCCTCTGTCCGTATCTGGCCTCGATAAATTATTGTAACTCTTTGATTAAGAAACTTTGAAAAATTTTTAAATAACTTTATTTAAATAAATTATGTAAGCTATGTATAACTATTTCAAAAGTTGTGTCAAAAATTGTGTAAAAAATTGTTGGCATGAAGGCCACAATAGCCTTTTGTATAGCCTACGGCCAAAAGGCAAATAAAAAAAAAAAGCCTTTTATATATTAAAAAAAAACTTTTTTTTTTTTTTTTTTTGGGGGGGGCCCTATTAGTAAGTATCCCCGGGGGCCGTCAAGTCTGTCTGCGGCCCTGCTAAGAAATCTCAAAGTTGTGTATGGGATCGAGCATTGCAAGGTCGGAATCTCTTGCGGACGAATAAACAGTTTAATATTTCCTACGATCTCATTAAAAGCAAGCGAGAACAACGTTGTGGAAAGGACCGATCCTTGGCAGATACCATTTTCTTGAGGCGTTTCTCTGAAAATGTATTTCCAATCCTAACTCGAAAACTTCTGTCTCTCAAAAAGTTGACTATAAAGTTTGCCAGATGGCCTCACACCTGCCAATCATGCAATTTACTTAAAATTAAATAACGCCATACCCGGTCATACGCCTTCTCCATATCAAAAAAGACTCCGAGCATATATGCTCTCTTTTGATAAATGAATCCTGAATATACGCGTAATTATCGACAAATGGTCAAGACACGATCTATTTTGTCTAAATCCGCACTGAAAATTATTAAGGAGGTTTCGACTTTCAAGGAACCAAGTAAGTCCTTACCTTAATTGTATTGGATGTATGGAGGCAGAGGCAGCCAAAAAAAAATGCTCTGAGAGCTTTCACCAATCAGCTGGAATCGTTTCAGTTCTTTTATTATGTACCATCTTCAGTTCATTAATTGGTTTATATCTTGCTCAGGACCAGCAAGTGCTACTTAAGGCCCCCATACACCATCGGATTTTCCTCAAGGCCCGGCCTGAACATGCCTCGACGAAATCCTCAACGTGTATGGTAACGGCCTCAAGGTCGAAGAGTGGCTTCGAGCCCAAAAAAATCCTGATTGAAATTTTCCTCAAGGCCGGAATTCGGATTCGGTATTGCCACGACAAGCGGCCCCCATGTGGTAATTTTCAAATATGTATTTGGAATATTTCAAATGGCCCGTAACCGGTGGCTCAGAGAAAAGACATTAACTTCTGGGGTCCCTGGGTTCGCTTCCCATCCCAAGCTAGAAATATTTATTTTAAATGAATTGGATACCAATTATTTGAAAGAGGAGGCGATTAGCCGAGCGGATAAAGCAGTTAAGCTTATAATCCTGAGTTGAAGACAACTCGAGTTCAAATCCACCTCATGGCAATAAATTATCTAACTCTATTTGAGATACCTCCTCCTGAGGAAGGGAACGGAACCCATCTTAGTATCATTCGCAGGAGAGTTACTCTTCAGAATAACAACAACGTGTCAGGACTGACACTAAAGACTGAAGAAGAAAAAGTATTTGGATGTCGTCTAAATGAGCTTAGAAGTTTTTTTTATTTGCCAAAGGTCAAGGATTTACATCCCGGTCCCAGGCGAGAAATTTATTTCAATTGAATTGGATACCAATCTATTGAGATAAATAGAGACGGGGTCTAAATGGCTTCAGATGCCGAAAAAAAAAACTTGAACAAATTTTAAAAAAGTATTTTTATTAATCTTTACAAAAACAAAAATGAAAAATTACTAATTACACTTGATTTATAATTTATTTTCTAACGTTCTCAAGATATTCTGAATTGAATTTATCTCTTTTTTCAGTCTAGTAATCTAGAAGAGAATATCAGCATTAATAAAATAAAATTTAACAAAATTAGAATGAAATTACCTTGTTCTCATAATCATTTTTGGCTTTCTCTGAAGCTTTAATCTTAAATCCGGATGAATTTTGAATATCAAGATATTTTTTAAGAGTTATATTTAATTTCTCTTCTTTTTTTAATAATTTCTCTTTTTCATCCTTAAAATTCTTCTGTAAAAATATCAGTTATTTAATACTTTATTTTTAAGGATTAACACATTTAAAAGATAATCTAAAAGAAGTGATATAAATGCTTGGAATGATGCAGATTTTGGTGTGCTCTAGAGTAGAGTCAAGTACATAGGCAATCAAGATGCTTAACCGTCGGTAGTGTTGTCTTAAAAGTACCTTTTACCCTTCAGTTGCATTAAAAAAAAGATCATTTATTTATTTTTAAAATATTGGTTTAGTAGCTCAAGATTTCACTCTCGAGTCCCTCCCCCCCCCCTCCCTCCTCCGAAATCCCCAAAGAATTCTATTTAAAGAAATAAAGAGAAACATTAGAAAGAAACATGAAGTTAAAATTTTAAATACTTTTATAAATTATAAAAAAATATTTTATATTCTTTAAAAATTATTCATTTGAGATTTCATTCTATAATAATACTCCACCCAGGTAAAATAAATTAATAAAAATTGAAGGGGGATATCTAGTGTAAAATTTCTGAAAATAATAAAATAAAACAATTTTTAATTAAATATTTTTCGAGATCTATATATTTGAATAAGAAAATAGTATTCAAAATACCTCTATTCGGACTTAACTAGTCATAGATATATTCATGGATATATTCAGGGGGGATGTTTGGCCTCATCAATAAAAAACACTCACTTGTCTTGTTGAATAAAAAAATTTTTTTTTGTTACCTTGAGTTTAAAAAATACCGTGCAATCTGAATTCAGAATTTCCTTGAACATATTGTCTGAATATTTATCATTTATTTTTAAATTCTTTAATCCAGTCAATTTTGAAATTATATCTTTATATCTTTCAAATAAATTTCCATTTTTTTCAGAAATAATATGAACTAAAAAAAAAACAATAGAAAGTAAATGTAGGATACATGTCGGACTCGTTCTAGATTATTAATTTCGATTTTTTTTTTTTTTTTCAAGTGAAAAATAGCAAATCATTTATTTTTTTAATAAATGCGTAACTACGCAGCTCTTTTGTCTTTCCTCTGGCGGCTAATTTTCCTTTCGATTTTATTTTTCCTAGTCCATAAATTAAATACAAATAATAATTTTTAAAAAATACATTAATAAGGTTACCTTCAGATTCTTTGTTTAAGTCGTGACTAGCAAGTAATTTTCTTAAATTATCTTTTAAGAAAAAAACAATCTCTATTTTTTCTTCGAGTTCTAAATCCCTATATTGAGACCACTAGACAAAAGAATATAGGGTAAGAGAAAGTAAAAAAAGGATAAATAAATAATTTAAATAAGATAGCTATAAAAAAAAACCTCTGCATCAATAGGATAGGGATGAATCATAACACTGAGAGGTTCTCCTCTTAAATTTGGAAGACGTTGATAAAGTTCTTCCGTCACAAAAGGCATAAATGGACTCAAGGCTATAAGTCCAGTTCTAAGACATTTCAAAAGTACTCGGCTGGTATCCACAGCTTGTTTATTTCCAATTTTCTTAAGAAAATCTAATTTTGTTGATTCCTAAAAAAGAAAAAAAATTTGTAAAATATAATTAAAATTATAAATAAGAAATTATTTATATCATATAAACATCTATGAAATAATGTTTTAAAACATAATTAAAAAGAGGCGTTAAAATTTAACATCATGAATTGGACGTTAAAAAGTAAAATACTAGCGTTAAAAAATACTACAAAATGTGGATTTTATAGCTGGATAATCGTTAATGTGTAAAGAAAAGAATTGCAGCTAGATATATTTCTTTTATTAGGCCCACTAGGCTGACGTTTCGGTCTTGGTCAAGACCATCTTCAGAGCTATAATTACACAGAGTATATTTTATAACGAAACGTCAGCCTAGTCGGCCTAATAAAATACATACATACATACATACATACATATATATATATATATATATTTTATCTACGTTGCAATTCTTTTCTTTACACATTAAAAAATACTATTCTCTAAACCAATTTTTAACAGCGACGTTAACACTTTACTTTTTAGCACCAGGTGTTAACGATCCATATGTAGATAGCTATATTTTCTGCTTGTTCGTGTTTTTAAACCCCTCGATAACCTCTCGCGCATGCGTATTACAAACTTAATTTGTTATTTTCAATTTAGTAGGCCTATCTGATACACCTGAGTTAAAAAAATGCTATTCTCTAAACAAAGTTTTAATAAAAACAACTTCCCCCCCCCCAGGAACTCCTCTGGATCCGTTCTTGTCTGACGATATGTACTCAGCAAGGCCCTTCCGCTAGACCTCAGAGCATCGCATTCGGTCATTTGAATATAATAGATCCCTAAATTATAATTTTATTAGCACTTACTAAATATATTGAGCAAAATTCTTCAATAAAATATTTCCTGAGATATATCGTGGCTTTGTGAAATTCTTTATCATTTAGTGATTTGTTAACATTGTGCACCATGAAGGCGAGTCGACTTGTAATCCATTTATTTAGACCAGCATATGAAACGTCTTCATCAAAGTTATTAAAACTTGAATCCCATTTATCTTTAAGACATTCTTCGATTCCATGTCGATCCAAATAATTATAAACATAACGTGATGCTTGCCATATTTTATTACAAAAGTGTCTGCTATTAATACACTCTAATGAATTGAAATTTATTGCCTTATCTGTGAAAAAAATTTTTTTTAATTAATATATTTTAGAAATATTATTTTTATATAGGGTAGGTGGGGGCAAAGGCACGCAATTTTCTGTTTTTGCCAAATTGAGAAAAACTGGGCGTAAATATTCGTAGAATATCTATAAAAAAACCCGTGCGTGCTTTTGTCCCCACCTACCCTATATCTTAAAAGTATCACTCGGATTTTTTCTTAAGACATTCACGTTGTGATTTGCCTGAACGGCGAACCTATTCAGATAAAGTGGATATGTTTACCTGCACAGCCTGACATACCTAAGGTCAAATTTTTTCTAAATTATATATATATACAATACCAATTAATTTAGAAAAATAGCCCTCAGATGTAAAGCATTATCTTATCAAAGGTCAAGGGTTCGAATCTTATCCCAGGCGAAAAATTTAGTTCAATTCAATTCGATACCAATCAATTGAAATAAATAGGAACTGGGTCTAAAGAGATTCCGATGCCGAAAAAAGACCTTAAATAAAAAACCTGCAAGGTGATCAACACACATACTTCGGGATGCAAAACGAACTTAGAGATGGATCTACAACTTTCTCTACTTTGCCATTTTTTGTTTCCTTCAAGTTTAACTGGAGAAATGTTTATGATCGATTTATTTTCTGATATTTTGAATAAATTTGTGAATAAAAATTACTTACTTGTTACATTATAACAGCATAAAGTAAAACGTAATGCATCTGTTCCACATTCAGGAATTCCGGTGGGATATAATTCTTTCTGATTCTCAAGAGCTTTGGATAATTCCTCTTCTGATATTAATTGAGATTCATAGGAATCTATTACTTGAGTGTGGAGATCCTATAAATAAAGTTTTTAAATATTGATATGACAAAAAAAATCATTCGGTCTAAATTATAACATTAAAGAAACGAAAAGAGTTTAGATGGACTACAGAATAAAAATGAATATAAATTCCTTATATACCTGAAGATGAATTCCATTTATTATATGTTCGGGCAAAATAAGATTTCCAAGACTTTTAGACATTTTTCGACCAAAAGAATCAATCACCATTCCATGTAGAAAAATATTCTGAAAGTACAATGAAAATATTAAAACACATAGATTTTATATTAAAAGTGGAGTGAAATATTTGTACATATTGGATTATGAATTACTTACTTTAAATGGTAATTGATTGTTTAGTTCTAATGAAAGCATAACCATTCGAGCAACCCAAAAGAATAATATATCATGTCCAGTATCAATCATCGAAAATGGAAGGAATTTATTTAGATCATTCTAAAAAGAAAACCTCTAAAATACGTAAAAAATATATAATCTGAAAATAAATCTTTTTACCATTTTTGGCCAGTCACAAGCAATAAGAGGGAAAAGACCCGAAGAAAACCATGTATCAAGGACATCTTCATCTTGCTTAATTTCAAGTTGTGCAGGATTTTTAATCCCAAATTCACTCATTGCTTTTTGACGAGCCTCTGCTTCGTTTCGTGTGGCAAAGTAGAGTGTTTTAGAATTTTCATTCCCTTTGTCTTTACAGTGGTAAACAGGGATTCGATGACCCCACCAAATTTGTCTTGAAATGCACCAATCTCTGAAATATGTTTAGTAAAAATATAATATTTTCAATAATATCATTTCTTTTTCATGAACCAAATAATTACGGGAAGTATGGTGGGAGGGGAGGAGGAAGGGGGTTTCTAATGAGAAATTTCTAGACTGAATTCTTAAAGGAAATTATAGAATATAATACCTTATGTTAGAAAGCCAATTAAACCATTCTTCTTCATAAATTTTGGGCTCAATGGTTAAGGAACCATTAATTACGGCTTCTTTTGCTTTAGTTGCCATTCCTTTGCATGATAAATACCTTAAAGATCAAAAAATTATATACAGTAAATATATGGGAGTGGGACATCAATTTATAATATTAAAATTAAATTTCAATATTTTTATAGTAAATTTGATTTAATGGGAGTTTCTAAGGGAGTTTAGATTTATTTAAAAGCTGTTTGGAGTCAAGGGCCACGGGGGGTCTCGAATCAGGAGTTTCCGCTTTCGCGTTGGATGAACTACTTTTATCCAAGACAAGATTGCTTTCCAATTTTTTTTTTTTTTTTTTCTCATTCACACTCACACACACACACACCCCCATTCACACTGTCTTTTCGGCAACTCAGGCCATTTAAGAGTTTAGACGATAACTGTTATTGATTTAATATACATATATGGGGTCCAGGCATTCTTATTTAAGCCATTTGGTATCCAATTGTCTTAAATAAAATCATCGGACTGCCTGGGGTCCGAACAAGCGATGTTTGGTATAGGTAGCACGCTAACCTCTACACCAAGCCCCGAGGGCTGCTTTCCAATTTTAATTTCGATATATTGAGTGGCTTAATTACGGTACAGAGCGTTGTTTGAAAACCAGGGACTTATTTAAACAAAGCTCTATCTGATAGGTTCTCAAACTTTTTTCGTGTATCAATAACAAATCTAGATCGGTCTAGTTCTAGAAAAATTCTACAGTAGTGGTTTGATTGAACATATTTATTAAATTATATAAAAAGGTTGCTTAAAATTACCATTGTGGTTTGACAAGATATTCGATTACATCTCCAGAACGCGAGCAGAAAGGTATATTAACTTTATGATCCTTAATTGATCGCATTAATCCTAATCTCTCAAGAGCCGTGATTACTTCATTTCGTGCTTCGTATCGTAACAATTCCTAAAAAAAAATATGTATATATATATACCATGGTATATAAATAAGGATTCGTCCACATTATAGGAACCGCCGGGTCCTCGTGTCACAATTAGTAACGTTTTGGCCAGACCCCCCTAAGGCATTACGTAATATGTGGATGATCCCTAAGTGAGTTAGTGAGGTCTAGAATAAATATAGGGAGTAAATGAAATCATGGATATTTTCCTTCCCCCGCTATAAGAGGAATCATAATATAAGGGAGGCATCGTCCCAGCATCCCTATGCTGTTCAGATCACGACTAACAGAGCTAGTCAATTCCAATCTTTCTTTGTCCCCATGACCTCCCGTGATTGGAACAAGCTCCCTGCGTTTATCTTCCCCAAAACCTACGTACAATCTTCAGACTTTCAAGTCTAATCTCAACAGGCATCTTCTCAGTTCCGCAGTTGAGTTCCCCTTTTATGCTCCTCCTTTTGTTTTTATTTTCTTCCTGGCAGAATGTGACCACTGGTCATTATATTTCTTCGACCCTTATGTACCCATTCCAAAAAAAAAAATAATAAAATAACAATCAGGGAAGATGGTCTTTGGCCTCCCTAGAGTCATTTTCTTAAAATACAATTTCTAATAAATAAACTATATTTACATCAAATTCGCCAGAATTTATAATCCTTCCTTCCTCATTTATTATTGAAATTAGAGGTAATTTATGCCTTTTTCCAATTTCAAAATCAATTTGGGAATGAGCAGGTGTAATTTTAACAGCACCTGAAAAATCATAATTAATTAATTATATAAATGCTTATAACCTATATGGAGAGTTTCTTTAAAAAAATATCTATATATATTTTCTGAACAAAACATCTTTTTTTTATTATAACTGTTAAGTGTATGAATATTTAAACGCATTCATTAAAATTATTTTTTATTTTAACTTATAGTATGAAAATCAAGTATACCTGTTCCGAATTCTGGATCAACACTCTCATCCAAGATTAGTGGAAGAATAATATCTTTTTGAAAAGGATGTATAAAGTTTTTGCCAATGAATTTGTGGTAGCGATTATCTTTAGGATGAACAGCAATGGCTACATCTCCGAGCATTGTTTCAGGTCTAGTAGTTGCTACTATAATTTCCTCCTCTTAAAAGTATAAACAAAAACTATTATAAATTTAAGAAAAGAAAAAATAAATAAAAAATTCTGAGGAAGTAATTTTGAAATTAGAGGTAATTTATGCCTTTTTCCAATTTCAAAATCAATTTGGGAATGAGCAGGTGTAATTTTAACAGCACCCATGGGCGTAACTAAGGGGGTCCGGTTCCCTAGAAGGCTCCCCGCTCCAAGAAAAATTGAGAGAATATGGAGCCTTCCAGGCCTCCCTGAGGATGGCTGGTCCCATGGCCCCCACAGCCAAATTCCCTAGCTACGCTCATGACACCACCTGAAAAATTATAATTAATTCAATAGGCTAATTGGTCTTGTAAGGGTGAGTAGGGAGATTAAAAATTAATTTCAATTTTTCTCGAGTGTGGAAGTGGCTGTGATTGGTATATTTGAAAAATGGTAGGAGGTCACAGCCAGGAAGGAGTGTCTCTAAATCAATGAACCTCCCAAAAATTCGAGGCGTTTCGGTCCAAATTTATTCGACCATCATCAGATTTGGACCTAAACGTCTTGGGTTTTTGGGAGGTTCATTGAATTAGATACACTCCTCCCAGGCTGCCACCTCCTGCCATCGTTCAAATAATTTCAATTTTTATTTATTTTTTAGGGAGTGATAGTGGGATAATTTAATATATATATAGTATATATATATATATATATATA
>JAKCPI010011702.1:0-11154 GCA_023213315.1 Euborellia annulipes | reverse complement strand
TAGCGTTATCCTGGATCATTATCATTCTATATATATTTGCTCTTATTCCGCCAATTGTTAATATTGGGTTTGAAAAATCAATTAAAACAATTTCTAAATCTTTATGATACTAAAGAAAGTAGAAGTTGAACTTTGTGGATTAGCCAAGAGTAGAAAAGAAACTTATTTATAATTATATTAATGAAATTAAGATATTAAGGAATAAAGCCATATTTTTAATTTTTTTTTTTTTTTTTATATTTAAAGAATATAGATAAAAAAATAAATCCCTAGCATATGTCAATGTTTCGTGTCCAGATCGTGCTTTTCGAATTTTTTTTAGATTAAAATAAAAAATTATACTTTTATTATGATTAATATTCCATCATTATTTAAAGTTTTTAAAATATTTTAATCACGTATATTTATTTTTCGACCACCTAAAAGAATAATTTAAAAAATAAGCCTAATAGAAATTTGATTTGATTTAATTTTTTTTTTTTTTTTTTTTTTTTTAATTCTTTGATTGTATTTGATTGTGGATACCATGAGCGTAGCTAGTGAATTTGGCTGGGTGGGAGGCATTGAACCAGCCATCCTCAGGGGTCTGGAAGGCCTTTCTTGGGGAAGGCTCTTCTAGCCCCCCCCGGGATCCCTAGTTACGCCCATGGCGGATAGGCACATAAGGAAATTTATTTGTGTATAGTATTAACTTTTTTAAGAAATTATTTATTTATCAATAAGAAGAAAAAATATCGTAATATACCAGGTAAAATCCTTTCCTGATTTTTTAAATTGAAATAAAATAGTTATAGAAATTTAAAGCTGTGATTTTTTTTTTTTTAACTCTAAACTTACATCAATATCAATATCACGTCTTCAAAATAAATCCATACAATTCGTTGAAGGGCTAAAATATATAGAATATACCGAATATAGGGAGTCTAGATCATGTTTATTTACCCAAAGAGTAATATCCTGAATTTTTTAGGGAAAACTTTTTATGTTTTGAATAATCCCTACTCAAATGGAAAAATAACACTTCAAGAAAATAAAGGATGATATAAAAAAGAAAAAGAGGAAAAAGGGCTAGGAAAAATAAATCCTTTAATTTATTTTAGATGACGGTCTGGGTTCAGAGCACACTCGTCCACGGGACCAAAAATTGTTAGAGCATGTATTATGTGGGTTAAGTATTGAATATTTACAAGATGGCATCGGATGTGTGGGTAGGAGTTCTGTTATCTCGCTTTTCCCCAATAACCGTTTTTTGCAACTCCTGTGTTAATCATTTAACAGTCTTTGGTCCCGAGCAAGGGTGCGATTGCGCCCAAAACCTTAGCCAAAATAAATTTAAGGGTTTTAATTTTTCTTACTTCACTGTTCGTTTTCCACTTTTCTTACATTACATAGCCTGATTTTTTCATCGATAATTAATAAACTTATTTGAGTAGTGAGGAAATCAAAGCATCCGAAAGCAATAAATTTTCGCTGTATTTTATACAATTGTCGACGTTTCGGGCAATATTCTGGCCTTCATCAGAACAATGTACTGTATGCCTCAGGCCTAGAGGGGCACTTGGCAACTCCTGACGTATTGTTGGTGCTAACATTCTTCTGATGTCATGACTTCTGGTTCAATAGTGATGTTTTTCCACTACTCTTTATACGTTCGGCCACTACTCCTAAAAATAAACTTATTTTTTGAAAAATGCAGATTTTTATTTTATAGAAATTTTCTCTCTTTTATTTTTATTTGTGACTGTGGCACATAGTCATTCTTTCTCTCTCTGGGCTAATTAAATTGTTTGATCATTAATTGCCATAATTAAAATACAACTACAAAAGTTCCTGACATTTTATTTATTCAACTAATCAACAACGCCTGCTCATCTAGCAACCATACAGGTCTATTCTCTAAAAACAAGCGTTAAAATTTAAAGTAAACAAATGGGTGTTAAAAAGTAATGTAAAAACAATCAGCGTTAAAAAAATGCTATTCAAAATCACGTCCTTGCCTCAAATAGTTATTCTGTAAACAAAAATTTAAAGCCAAAGCGTTAACATTTAGTAAATAGTGTTAAAAATGTAAAGCCATGTCTAGAGAGGGTGACTTTAATATTTTAACGTCGGTTTAAAATAAACACCTAAAAAGTAAGGTGATGATTTTGATAGCTTTGAAATAAAAGCAACATGTTAACGTCGTTTTTAAAACTTTGTTTAGAGAATAGCATTTTTTAACGCTGATTGTTTCTACATTACTTTTTAACACCCATTTGTTTATTTTAAATTTTAACGTCTGTTTTTAGAGAATAGACCTGATAGAGCTTTACTTTAGTAATTTCATATAATTTAAAGTAAATGGAATGGTGGAAATTTTAGAAATTTTAGAAATTCTGAAAAAAAAGACTGAACTAGTATTAATTTATTCGTCGCCGGCGGGTCTGGCAAGAAAAATGAATAATTGTCCCCAAAATCAATGTTGTTAAGCAAAGCAAAGTGCTGAAAATCAGGATAGATAGCTCTGAAAAACAAGACTATTGAACGCTCGCCGGAAACTATTATTGATACTGTTTTTGATATAAATATTAAATTGATAAAAGTCAAATGGCCTCTGAAGCCGAAATTACTTTTTTATACAAAGAAAAAACTTATTCGTCTCTTGTGCTAGGATACCAAGCAGAGGTTCGCTTCTCGAAACAATCGACAAAAACTTTTTTGAATTAAATCGCCAAACAACAGAAGTCGAAAATGACCCAAGAAAAAAATTAAAAAAAAATCTGGTGTGACTATTCGCACCAGATCAAAATTGTTAGAGCGGATTTCGAGAAAAAAAAACTGAAAAAGTACATCAGTAAAGTTCTAATATTCTTATTTTGTTCAAAAGCTGCGTGTCAGGTGTCAAAGGGGTGGCTAACTTAAATATAAAATTTCAAACTTTTTTCGTTCTTGAGATATTTTGTTCACAGACAGACAGACCATGTCGCGAAAACCACTTTTTTGAATTAAGCGGACATCAAAACGTGTATATCTATCAAAATCTCGACATCGAATTTTTGACATTAATCCAATACTTTCTCTCGTTATATATTAACATATATAGAGGTAAGGGAAAGTATAAAGAAATTAATTTTAATTTTCAAGTAATGGTCTCTAGATAATGTTTATTCAAACCATTCTCCTAATACAATACACATATAATTTGACAGCTCAAACTTATTTTTTAATCATCTACAACGAACAATTAGTGACTGAGCTTTTCGTTTCGTTTCCCGTTAACGGTGTGCAAACGAAGGCCATGTCTTTAGGCGGAGTTCGCCCACGATACGCCTTACACTTCATTTCTTGTTTAAAATCGCAAAACATCGCATCCCAATGGCAAAGAAAAAAGGACCTGTCAAATATACAAGAATATAAATTCCTTGTGAATCTAACTTGAGTCACCTGGTTATATATACAGCCTATATATCGAATTTATATGCAAATCATTATTTCTATCCCAATATGGACTGGAGGAACTTGAAGGTCAATTTAAATTCAAAAGAAATATTCTTAACTGTATTTCACTTGGAGTTTATTTCAAACAAATGCAAACAGACATATTTCTAATAGCGAGACATTATTTCCTTTTGTGTGTATATATATTTATCTGCTAAAATTTAATTATTTTTCAACAAAAGAAATAGATACTATGTCTATTATTAAACTAAAAGCTTCTTCGATTTTAATTTAACTTTGAAACGATCAAACAAGCCCGAAAAGATCAACATTAAGTTAAAGTTAAAAAATTTATTTTACTCCTTTCTAAAACTAAGATAAAAGTTTTATGTACAACTAAATTTATAACCAATAAAATATTTATTTAAATCATTTGGATACCAAATGGTATAAATAAATGCGCCAGGATCGCAATATATATGGTATTTAAATAATTTGAGTATAGATTAGATTTCTTGATTCATGATCCAAGGGTTCTGATTGATAATATTTATTTAAATTTTTGCTGTCAATTAATTAGGAGTTTTTTTTAATCGTTGACATAATACGATACTTAATTACGTTAACTTAGTTATAGGCTCTTGGCCGCAAAAATAAATGGGATCTATCTATATCTATGTGATCCAGACACATTTATTTAAACCAAGTGACATAGCTATAATTTATTTAAATAAATACTATAGGCCTATTCATCGCACTGCCTGGAATTCAGTCTAACACCTTTTAACTGAGGCGATTTTAAGGGAGTAAGAACTGTAAAAGATTAAAATATTTCGATATATATGAAAATTTAAATGAATTAAATTAAAATCCTAGGTTATAAGTTTCAAAAATTAAAACACATACAAGTACAGGTCTATTCTCTAAAAATTGAGGTTTAAATTTAACATCATAAATTGGGGGTTAAAAAGTAAAGTAATAACACCAGCGTTAAAAAATGCTATTCTGTAAACAAAGTGTTAACAGCGACGTTGACATGTTGCTTTTATTTTAAAACCATAACCTTACTTTTTAGGTTAAAGACGCCATTTTTATCCATTAAGGTTGTTCGGACATTAAAGCACTTTGGTAGATTAAAAGCTAATTTTTTAATATGTTATTAATCACTATCAAATACGTATAAAATAAAATTTTGAAGCAGATCTGACACAGGGTTATCGTGTAATTAATTTTTAAAAAATTGAAATTTAACATGTAGCCTATGGGGAATAACGACGAAACGCACACATATCGAATTATATAGGCATCTGTGCAACTGATACAAAAACAAAAAACTTACATTTTATTAATTCACTTCCGAGGAATATGTTAAAAATAAAATCAAAAGTTTCTGCCGACCGCTTTTAAAGATATTTTAACAAGAAAGTCAAAAAAATTCTCCAAAATGACAGTCGCTAATATTTAAAAATAATGAATTCTCGAGAGTCAGACCAGCCTGGCAACGTCGCATAGCATAAGTGTCTTATCTCTATGTCAGATACATTTTTTTTTTTCAATTTTACAATATTTTTTCTCGCAAATCGTCCATTGTGTTTAAACTGATTTGCATTAAACATTGTAATATATTAAATAAAATAAAATTTAAGGCGTTTAAGATTTAAAATAGATAGTTGATGAATGCAATGTTGCCAGTTCTATATTACGTGAAAAACTGCTCGAGTCAAAAGTCATTCATTTATTATTTTTGGTAATTAAATTATTAACTTAATCCAATTATAAACTATGATAGGTCACGACTAAATTATAATAAGGAATTTTGGCATTCAAATTTTTAATTTTATTTAAAAAAAAATTTAGATTCTATTATGACTTACGATGTACTATCCGAACAACCTTAAATACGGCGTAAAAATATTAAAGGCATCGCCTATACATGACATAAATTTTTCACATTATTGACTAATTATTAACGCTCTGGGGTAAAGTTTTTGCTTACAGAATATCAATTTGATGCAAGGAGCGTTAAAATGAATTACCACTGCGTGAAAAAATGTTAATTTTTAATAAATCTTTAGAATCGTATAACCTAGTTGAATATTTGACAATGCAAGATTATAACCTAGTGTTTTGAATGTTTTTATTTTTATTTTCTTATATATATAATGTTAATACTAGAGCCAACGGTTGATAATTTAAATTTAATAAAATATTTTATAAAAATTATTAAGCGAGTCGTAGACTATAACAAAAAAAGTTATAAATTTATAATCAGCACATTAGTAAAGGAACTTTTTTTTTAAATTTAATTGTTAAAGTTTAATTGCAAATATTTATTATAATAAATATTTGCAATTAAACTGTCCGGGATTCTCACAAACATACACAGAAAATTTCATCATAATTGGTTCAGTCGTTTAGGAGGAGTTCAGTCACATACACACGTACAGAAGAATTATATATATAAAGATATTCATTAAAAGTGATTGATAAAGGACTATTTATTTAATCGATAGATTGAATTAAAAAGTGAGACATTGTAATGTGTTATGTAGGCTTTTGAAAATTAGCTAAACTATTTCTAGTTCCAATCAATTGATTTTATTTGATGGCTGTCAGTGACCACCTGTAGAGCAATTCATTTGAATTAAATATAAATTATTAACCGTAGGCTCTAGTTGAAACATTATGTATAACTATTTAAGAAAATTAAAAAATTAAAAATACAAAATTATACAAATGTTAATTTTTTAAAAATCTGGTGTGATTGGTCGCACAGCACACACCTTTTCACTTGAGAAAAAGTTTTGTTCTGAACTTTCACACCAGATTTTTTTTGTCTACATAGCCTATATTTAGTTTACGCCGATATAATAGAATTCAAGATATAAAAATTTACATGTGAAAATATTTATATTTTGTTAACCATGGCAAACATTTCTTCTATTTTTTTCTATATATTTACCGCCACCCTTAGAGAATAGAGCCTTCACTTAAAGATGGACATCCAGGGTGCTTAGAAAATAAATAAAGACACTTTTTTTAAATATTGCAATGGAAATACTTTTTTTAGACAATTGTGCTAGCTAGCTAAGCGCTCTGGTTGTCTAACTTCACGGCTCTATTCTCTAGAGGTGGTTAATATTGAAACTGACTGTACATATCATGTTTTTTATAATTAATTTGGGTGTTTAGAAATTTCGTCCTCAATATATGCAATCCTAGCCACACCTTATCTTTTTGAAATGATCTTTTTTTTCAAATATCTTAAACATTATGTATTTTTTAAATTTATTAGGCCTATATAAAAAATATTAGAGTTTGAAAAAAATGTTTAAAAATCATTAAAAAAAGGTAGAGAAAGAATTTCCAACTGGATAGATCATATCAAAAGAGACAGATATACCGTATCAAATAATTGAAAAAAAATGATCAAAAAAAAAAAGATGAATAAATGACATGACGGATGAAAACTTTGAAATTTTTTTAATTGACAGTGTTTGTAAAAAAAAAAAAAAAAATATTCTGACACTTTTATACAGTGAATTTGATAAACAAATGATTAAAAAAAACACGAATAAATATTTAATGTTTTTTTTTTTAATAGTTAAGTTTGTAATTTTATAAGGCCTACGGGCTTGGTCTAGTTGGTAGAGTGCCTCCTCCCGAACGTCGAGTGTTCGGACCCCAGACAGACTGATGATTTTATTTAAGCCATTGGGATACCAAATGACTTAAAAAGAAATGCCTGGACCCCCAATAGATATATTAAACATACGAGTATCATTTAAAATCTCATATGGCCTAAGTTGCCGAAAAGACTGTGAATGAGAAAAAAAGTGTGAATGTTTTAAATAAAAAAAAAAAAAAATTGAAAGATTGTTATCATTTAAGTACCGGTAAAAAGTTTCTAATCCAAATCAGCCCTACCGTTGAGAGAATCGTTTATGTTTATTTATGCATTGCTTAAATTCGGGATAGGTGGTGGTCACGTGAAACAACAATCGCTAGCCATCGATATTTTGTTTCAAATCCCCAGAAAACTGTGTATTAATGTTTCAATTCCAATCATCGACCTTTTGGTTTTTATAAATTATATAGGCTTATTGCTCCATTAGCCAAAATTGATTCTAGTTGTGAAAAAATTTGGTGTGACTGGCGCACAGCACACAACTTTCTCTTACCTTCGGTAATCGCAAGTTGTGTACTGTGCTTGTCACACCAGATTTTTTGTGTCGACATGTGTTTAGTTTCCGACAGTAAGGTACATTCGAATTTCAAGATGTAAAATTTATATTTGAAAATATTTATATTTTGTTACCATGGCAACCATTTCCCCTATCTTTCTATGGAGTACAAGAGTAAAGTGGTCTTCAGAAGATTTCAATGACAAAATGAGAATATACATTTTAAAGAGAATCTAAAAAATAATTGATTTTTGAATTTAAAAAAAATCGTTGGAGCAAATTTAAAGAAAATCGAAAAAAAACTGAAAAAGTGCATCATTAAAGTACTAGTACTTTTTAGTCGATTTTGTTCAAAAGCTTCGTGTCACGTCCCAGGAGGATGACTAACTTAAATATAAAATTTCAACCTTCTAGCTCTTTTCGTTCTTGAGATATTTTGTACACAGACAGACAGACAGACAGACCAATTTGCCGGACCCACTTTTTTGGACTCAGGAGACCTCAAAACATGTATATCCATCAAAATCTCGACATCGAATTTTTGACATGATCGCAATACTTTCTCTCTATATCATCTTCTTATATATATAATTCTTCTGTACGTGTGTATGTGACTGAACTCCTCCTAAACGACTGAACCAATTATGATGAAATTTTCTGTGTATGTTTGTGAGAATCCCGGACAGGTTTTGTTTCACAAATAACAATAAGTTAATGAGTAATTAACCGTTAAAATAAGAAAAAAATAAAAATTAGGAGAAATAGTTGCCATGGTAACAAAATATAAATATTTACCCATGTTTACGATTTTTTATTTATTTACATTTTGAATTCCAAAATATAGGCGTAAATTTTTTGTTTGTGTATCGGGAGAGTCCCGGAAAGGATATTATTCACAAAAAATCTTAAGTTCATGAATAATTAACCGTTAAAATAAACTCTATATATAAAAATGAAAAGAGAAAATGTATATACCCGTATGTATATAAGTAGGCGAGCAAGGGGGTCCAGGGGCGCAGCCCCCTTTGGCCAGATGGTAGCCCGCCGAAGGCGGGGCTTTCCGTCTAGTATATTTCATATATAGGGTAAGAGAAAGTAAAATTGTTCAATTTTTCGATAAAAACTTTTATTATTATATTTCAATTAATTATCTCTTATATACAGTTGCTATGAGAGAAAGAATTAAAGATAATGCAGCCAGGAAAAATAATTACATTTTTTATATTATGGTTGACGTTTCGGGGGCAAGTCACACTCTTTCTCATGAATAAAGCTCGGATTCCTAGTCAATTGCATATTCTATTTGCTAACATTTACGGAAAACCAATTTTCCATCCGAATCATGCATGCCACCCTTGGAATTATGGTTCAAATTCTATATTGCAAATTTTTGCATATTTGATGAACATGCATAAAGTTGCATATTTAAAACTTTTGAATATTTTAAACATATTTCGGCAAAAGTTTTATTTTATTTTAATTTTTTAATTTTAATGGATCCTGATGAAGGCTTAAAAAATCGGTCGAAACCTCGACAATTATATTAAATACTAAATCGAAAAAAAGAGAAATACCTATTTTTACTTTCTCTTACCCCATGTATATATGTAATATATATATAGAGAGAAAGTATTGGATTCATGTCAAAAATTCGATGTCGAGATTTTGATGGATCTTCACATTTTGAGGTCCCTGAATCCAAAAAAGTGGTTTTCGCGACATGGTCTGTCTGTGTGTGTGTGTGTGTGTGTTGTGTGTCTGTGTGTGTTCAATTTTAAGCATGAAGGAATTGAGCTAGGAGGTTGAAATTTTATATTTAAGTTAAACATCCCCCGGGACCGGAAAAATAAGCTTTTAATCAAAATCGGCCAAAGAGTACTAGTACTTTACTGATGTACTTTTTCAGTTTTTTTCGATTTTCTCAAAATTTGCTCCAACGATTTTTTTTAAAATTCAAAAATCAATTATTTTTTAGATGCCTTTTAAAATGTATATTCTCATTTTGTGATTGAAATCTTCTGAAGACCACTTTACTCTTGTTCTCCATAGAAAAGATAGGAGAAATGGTTGCCATGGTAACAAAATATAAATATTTGGGTCATACTTATAAATTTTACATCTTGAAAATCGAATGTACCGTACTGTCGGAAACTAAATACATGTCGACACAAAAAATCTGGTGTGACAAGCACGTACACAACATTCGATACCGAAGGGTAAGAGAAAGTTGTGCGCTGTGCGCCAGTCACACCCAGATTTTTTTGGCTACTGTCTGACTTACTGTCTTCATTGTATATTAACAATTTATTATTAATTTCACATAAACACGTATAATTTTTTTTTTTTTTTTTTTTTTGCAGCACCAAATGTCCTAACAGAGAGAATAAACAGCCATTTATTAATATAAATAATTTCAAAAGAGATACGAGTAGGGAATAAAAATTTAACTGGAAGAGGATATTGTTGCTAGGGAAATAAAAATATTTACATACTGAGTAGTGGGGGGAGTGTTTTGTGGTGATAATAATACAAACACCCGGCGAAATGCAGAGGCTTTGACAAACAGCCTCGGTGAATATAATAGATGAAGAGTTGAACCGAATCATAAAATGGATCAATGGCCCTCTTTGATGTTTCATCTCTCCAAGGTACATATTTTTTCCTCCCAATACTCTAATCATATTCAAGTCTGTTAAAATAAACGCAGTAGATAAAATAAAATATTTGTTTATTAATTATCCTATTTTTTTTAAATCGATGTTAAAAATATTTTGAACTGGAAAATAAAACCCAAGCAACAGCTGATGTTAATTTCAAAATCTGATCCTATTTTAGCGTAGAGGATTTTAAATAGTTTTAAACATGAATATATTTGTTAAACGAATGTAAAATTTCTCATATTGAAAGTGAATTGTTCTAGATTTGTTATGGCGTTTCAATATTAATTGGAACAGATTTCTTTGGATTGATTCGAAAAAGGAAAAAGGAAACAAGAATCTATTATTTTCACCTGGAAGCTCTAATAAGACAAAAGGAACAAATATAAGAGAAAAAAAAAAACACATTAGAATAGGTCGTACGGATTGCCTTTCTTCCAGGAATCAAACATTCCAATCCCGATTCTCTCCCTCTACATCATCCAGGGTTTATCTTAATCTAGATAAAGTAAAATATTATTTTTTTGTCTTCTAGATGACGAGGAGATAATTTATTAATAATTATTCTTTAATAAAGGAATATTTATCGATTACTAAATATACCGGGATATTATCATGGAAAAATAAATATTTAAGTATAAAAATATTTATATTTGTTGACACACACCCACCCACCCACACACAGACAGACCATGTCGCGAAAACCACTTTTACTTTCTTTACCTATGTACATATGTAATATATATATAGAGAGAAAGTATTGGATTCATGTCAAAAATTCGATGTCGAGATTTTGATGGATCTTCACGTTTTGAGGTCCCCTGAATCCAAAAAAGTGGTTTTCGTGACATGGTCTGTCTGTGGGTGTGTGTGGGTGGGTGGATGTGTGTTCAATT